>CAXARO010000573.1:0-21049 GCA_963971305.1 Arcuatula senhousia | reverse complement strand
GCATTTTTATGCTAACTTAGCATTTTAGATAGAAAGTTAGCTTTGTATATTGCTGATTCATCAGTTTGGTGACGTATTTTTTTTAATATTGTGGTTAAGGATAATCTTCTTAGATGACGTATAAGCTGTGGGATTAAAGAAGCGACCTCTATATTTAATATAAGCCTGAAGGCAATAAAGCGGGATTTATAAATATGGAGATCATACATTTACATTTCCAACTCATGTTTTCAACGAAAAGATCACAGATTTATATTTTGCTTTTTAAAAAGGGTGTTGGGATAACCAAATTTAAAGCTCTAAAAGAATTTTACGATAAAAAAGAATTAAGCATTGATGATTGGATTCACGAGACTATCAATGAAATAGTTAAACATTGACTAAGCAAATGAAATAATAAAAAGATAATTTTATACTTGAGCAATTAGTTTTCAAATATGGATGTAACAACAGACACCTATTTTGCTAACCCTTTTCATTTTAAACCATCTCATCCAGAAATGATGTATTTTATAAGTAGGGAGCGATCTTATGGTAATTGGCCTATACAGTTACGCCAACGTCCACGAGAATTAGCCCTGAATGGTTTTTATTATACCAATATTGGAGACAAAGTTACTTGTTTTTATTGTGATATAACTTTGAATCAATGGAATGTTGACGATGATATTGAAACTGAACATTTAAAATGGGATCCTAACTGTTTATATGCTAAGATGGTTTCAAATAAGTCTCTCAGCTCCATTTTCTCAGATTAAGAACTGACGTCATCTTTCAAGACTACATAAAGGAGTCGTACCATCGTGAACTCATTTTATCTACAACTTTCAAAGAAGGCAGAATGAGTGGTACTATGATTAGATTTGTACAACAGACGTATGAATTTTTGTATGCTAGGTCTGTACTAGACCTTTTACCTAAAGTAGTTGAAGAAAATTGTTATGGATGTGAAGTTAATCATCCTAGTCAAACAAATCACACGTGTCTGATGTGGACAAGTGAAGAACATTTGGATACATACTTTGACATAATGCTGGATAAAATTGAATTCAAAGACATTGTAAATAAACTGAAAATAGCAATAGAAAGTATGGATTTATCTCCTGACTTTACAAGTGTGTTTGTTCCACAGATTGAAGATTGGTGCGCTTCAAACAAACCAACAACCCACACTGTTTTAAAAACTTGTAGGAAACTACAATCACTAGACGAGAGATTATTTGACTGCGCAGGTGATAGTACTGACACTTCGGATGACTATAAATCTATAAGCATCTGATATGTACAACTTTATTGAAAGCAGCTTATATTATAAGATCGAACTGTTTCACCACATTAGGAAAAAAACTTTGACATGACAAGTCGCATATTGCAAAACTCAAGTTTTCTAGTTTCACTTTACTATGCAAGACCAAGAGAACGAAAAGACTTGATCAGAATTTCTTCGCAAAACCAACTCAATACAATATCAGACTTAGCCAATATGATTTACCATAGAAGGATACAAATAAGTGCCACCCATCGACAAAAACTGAAACAATACAAATTGACTATTAAGTGTCTAGCTAACCAACGGACTACTTCCGAGAGAAAAAGACGAACTTTATTGATTTACCACAATGTGATTCCTTTATTAATTAAACCATTACTTCATTTATTAGATGAACAGTAAATGAAGCAAACTTAATTTTTGTAAAAATTTCATAATCATATACTATGTATTTGTTTTTTTAATATGTCTTACACACTTGTAATTTTCATTGTTATTGAATCATATAAAATTGTAATGTAAATATTTGTTATTTTTGGACAAGTCATCAAAAGGGCTTCTGAAGAGATTTTCATAGCTGAACTATGTATCTCACATATGTAGAACATTGTATAGATAATAATATCCTTGATGCTGAATTTGGCTTTTCTGTTCGAACTTTTTGGTTTGTGAGTACTTTTTAATGTTACTTCTCGAAATGTTGATATACAGCATATTCCAATTAACAGTTTTCTCACACCCTTTTGGTATTGCATACAGATTGCATACAGATAATCCTCCATATTTGAAATAGCTTTTACTGTTATATATTGGAAACAATTTTTGAAAACATCATTTATTAAAACACAATGAACATGAACACACAACAGTTATTACAGAAAACATATTTTCAATCATACTTGGGTCCTGACAAGTTACATCGTCTCCTTAAATCCAAAGGAGTTTCAATTAGTAGATTCAAGATTAAAAAGTTTTTAAAGGGTCAAGACAGTTATACATTACGAAAAGAACTCAGAAGGTCCTTTAAACGAGCCCGTGTCATAGTTTCCGGTATTGATACCCAGTGGGATGTAGATCTCGCTGATGTCAGTAACATTTCCGACGAAAATGATGGTATAAAATACTTGTTAATAGTTCTTGACATCTTTTCGAGGTATCTATGGGTTCAGCCTCTGAAAAATAAAACGGCGAAAGATGTATTGGGTGCTTTAAAACAAATTTTACAAAATGGTAGAAAACCTGAAAAGCTTCGTACCGACAAGGGAAAAGAATTCAATAATAACACTATGAAAAGATTTTTAGAGGCACAAAATATTTATTATTTCACCACTCAAAACTCTGAGACAAAGGCTAATTATGCGGAACGAGTCATCAAGACATTGAAAAACATGATGTATCGATATTTTACGGAAAGTCGAAGTCATAGATTTCAAGATATAATTCAGAAACTCGTAAAAGTTTATAATGAAACTCCTCATAGGAGTTTGAACAATATTCCACCAAAAGATGTTAACAAAGAAAATGAAGCTGATGTTTGGGCCTATATATATCTTAATCCACGAAAATCAACATCTAAAAAACTAAGTAAATACCATTTTAAAATAGGAGATCTAGTTAGAATTTCGCATCTTAACATGGTGTTTGATCGTTCCTATGATGAACACTTCACGCGTGAAGTTTTTAAGATTAGAAAGAGATACAGAATGCAAGCCATCCCAGTATATGAAATCAAAGACTTTTTAGATGATCCTATTAAAGGAACTTTTTATGAATCTGAACTACAAAAGGTTGAAAAAGATGAAAATGCGTTATGGTTTATTGAAAAGAAAATTAGGAAACGTAAACGCAATGGTCACGTTCAATGGTTGGTTAAGTTTGAAGGTTGGCCCGACAAATATAACCAGTGGATTGATGAAAATGAAATTAAAGATAAAAAAGATTCTGATTGAAAATGAGCATCTATATCACAATGAGTAGTGATAAAGCGTTAGAATATTATCCAAACAATACTGCATATAAATTCACCTCACATTTAAACACACCTCTTCAGCTAAATGGACATTGGAGGGTTGCACTAGTAGAAGCAGATATTTCAAGTGTATCATCAAAAACAGAAGCTATTTACCTTTATTCAAATATATGCAGCGAGTCCATTGTTGATGGAGAACAAAGGCCACTTTTACGAAGGTTAACAGCTACATCTATGGGTAGTTGGTCAAACATTTTTGAAGTTCCACATTATGTACCTGTAAGAATATCGGATATTTACAACATTGAACTTTATATAACAAACCATCACAACGAACCAGCTTCATTTATAGACAATACATCAACGGTAACACTTCATTTGAAGTCATTCCCATTTTTTTAACAATGAACAGAATGTATATTCCTAATACTAGTCAGTGGATAAATTATTACCAAAAACTTGGAAAAGATGGATACAACCCACATTTACACCAAAGAAATAAAAGTGGATTACAAGTTGGGGGTGGTTCATTAACAGGAACACCTCGATCATTCATAACACCCATTGGAAAGGTTCATCAAAAACCATCCGAAGATAAGGTTCAAGTTCAATTAGTTTCTCCAGTACAACAAACCGAAGATATGGCCCGTGACATGGTTGAACGGGAACAGATGCAAAAGGGAATAAAAAGAAAAACATCATATCCTTCTATCAGTTCAACAAAAAGACGACGAAAGAGTAAGACGCATTATAAATCAAAGAAACAACAGTCACGAAAAAAAGCTCGCAAAGTTCGAGAAATTTCCCTAAAAAAGAAGAAGTCACATTTGTTGAAAAAAGGACAGAAGACAAAAACTCAAAAAGGAAAGAATACTAAGGTGAAAAAACGTTTAAAATCAACAATCAAATACAACGATATATTTGACTAAATATGGCAGCTTTAACTACTGAAGATTTTCAAGAAGCTCAACCCAGTGGATTGGATTTATTTACATTACCCCCAACTCAAACTGCTGTAGAAAGCATGTACTATGATGATGTTCGATCTACATCTCAACTGAGTGGAAGTGCACCAGTAGAATTTACAATAGCAGCACAAAACTCTTTAGAATATATCGACCTACGAAAAACTCAACTGTATGTAAAAGCTAGAATTAAATATGCAGACGGGAGTAGCCTTAAACTAACAGACCACGTGGGACCAGTCAACAACTTTTTACACTCAATCTTCTCACAGGTGGATTTAACTTTACAAAATAAACTGATAACCTCTACTACCACCCACTATCCTTACAAGGCTTACATTCAAACCCTATTGTCTTATGGTTCAGAAGCTAAAGAGTCTCAATTAACGAGTCAATTATGGAAGAAGGATATATCTGGACATTACGATGATAATGATGTGGAAAATGGAGCTAACACTGCATTATATAATCGTTCAAAATATTTTACTCAAAGTCAGGTGTGCGATATGGTTGGACCACTGTTTCATGACATTACAAGCTTAGACCGGTATATATTAAATCAAGTAGCCGTAAATATCAAATTGTATCGATCAAGACCAGAGTTTTGCCTAATGACAAAGGCAAGCAACCCAAACTTTCAAGTTGTTATAGAAGATATTGCATTGAGGGTGTGTAAAATACGCTTAAATCCTGCAGTAATAACTGCACATGCACAAAAGCTACAATCAAGTCCAGCACGATATCCCTTCACACGAACAGAAGTACGACTTATATCGATACCCGCAGGAAGTCTTAGTTTCAATTACAACAACTTATTCAATGGAATAAGAGCAACTCGCTGTGTCATAGGATTTGTAGATTCAGCTAGTTGCAGTGGATCATATACAAAGAACCCTTTTAATTTTCAACATTTTAACTTGAGTCAGATTGCCTTAAAATTAAATCAAGTTCCAGTAGGTGGAAATGTGATGCAGATGAATTATGGGCCTTCCAGTCGAACCATACTTCCAGCTTTTACTAGTTTGTTTGAAGTTACAAACAAGTGGATGAGAGATAGTGGTAATCTGATCGACAGAGATGATATAGCCGGAGGAACCGCTCTTTACTGCTTCGATATAGAACCTAATTTTAGTGAAGAGGGACAATACTTAAACTTAGTTAAGCAAGGAACATGTTCAGTTGAAGCAATCTTTAGCAAACCGTTAGCGAAAGCAACAACGTGTGTAGTTTATGCTGAGTTTCCTGCCTATTTTGAAATCAATTTAGAGAGAAACATAATTTTAGAATGAATACTTACCAATTGCAATGCGCAATACATTCCGATGATGGAATGAGTGGAAAGATTGTTGGCGTATTCGCTGCTGATGAAATTGATGATATCAAACTTTCTTGTGGTGAAGGACTAATAGCTAATACAGATGTTCAAGGCCTTCCTGGAAAACATTGGATAGCATTTTACTATAGTGACAGTGGTGTACTTGAAGTACTTGATTCCTTTGGATCCACAACAGATAGACTTTCCTTATATTTCAAACATTTTATGAACAAATTCAAAGTAATACAAACTAATTCAAGTCAATTACAAAGTTATAAAACAAATGTATGTGGACAATATTGTTTATTTTTTCTTATGTGTCGTGTAAGAGGTTACTCAATGAAGCAAATAATAGATACATTTTCAAATGATTACTTAATGAATGATACTTTTGTGTTTAATTTTGTTAATGATCGTTTTTATTGTTGTATAAATACCACCGATAAATTATGTCAATCTTGTGTAAATTTTGATATCTTAAAATAAAACATTTATACTTTAAGTTGTTGTGTGTTTAAATATATCAGCAAACAAAACATACTATCATTTTGCAAATAGACGTTAAACAGTATGGATGATTGGTGGACCAAGGAGAGTTTATTAAAATTTAAAAGTCCAACATCAATCTTTATTGTTGGCCCATCAAATTCTGGAAAAACTGTATACACAAAAAACATGTTAGAAAATGCAGATGGTGTGTTCGAAATTCCACCAACAAAAATATTCTACTGTTATAGTATCTGGCAGCCTTTATATGATGACATGAAAAATTCAGTTAATAATATCGAATTCTTCCACGGTTTTCCTACTATGGAAACATTGTCAGAATGGGGAGCACTTAAAGGGCACAAAGTCATTGTTTTAGATGATTTAATGATGGAAGCCGCTGACAGTAAAGAACTCATTCATTTAGTAACTGTAGGGATTCACCATTACTCGCTTTCACTGGTTTTTATTTTTCAATCCCTTTATTTTAAAGGAAAAGCAATGCGCACAGCCTCCCTAAATTGTCATTATTTTATTTTGTTTAAAAATTATCGAGACCAATTACAAATACAAACATTGGGTAAACAGATATTCCCAGGGAAATTGAAATATTTTATGGATGCTTACCAGAAAGCCACCTCTGTTCAATATCGTCCATTAATCCTAGATTTAAATCCACATACTGATAAATCATATCAGTTGACAACTAATCGTGGAGTGGGTCAGTTGCCTTTGGTATACCAACCTACAGAATGAAAGACAGAAAAAAATATATCAAGTTCCTGTTAGAAAGTAATCCAAAAACCAGAAGGTTAATGGTAAAACAAACATCTAAAGAGCAGCTACAGTGGATAGTTGAAATTATATTTAATACCCTTCAGGGGGTATGTTCATTATCAGAAGAAAATAAAAGAGTTATATCCAAACGAAAAAAGGTCATACGTCAAATAGTATCCAAACAAATCACACCAAACAAAAGAAGGTTACTATTAACAAAACTTGAGGAAGTATTACCTGTATTTTTAAAAGCTTATTTGAAATATGTCTCGTGAAATGATACTAATTCCTAAGTTAAGATATGACCAATTAATGGATGAATCAGAGATTAAACAGAAACCGAAAGATACAATAGAAAACAAACCTACCACAAATGATAAGAAAATGGAAACAGATGACTCAAAATTGAGGGAGCCAGAAAGTTTATCAAAAGAAAACCCAACGAAAAACATTCAGGCGGAACTCTCAACAGTCAGTCGAAAGAAAAAAGGTGTTAAACAATCTTTCATATTAAAGACACCAGTACAAATGATGAGATTAAATATTAAACCACAAACCACAAAAAAGAAATGGTTGACTTTTAAAATATAAGTCTCAATTCTTAAAAATGGAATGGTTTGGATTAAGCTAAAGTGACGTCATAATTTAAACATTAATTGCATATATAAGAACTCTTATGATCATTTACAACAAGTTGCTCATGATGGCTCAGGCCTTCATACATCACGCTGTGAAACATAATAAGCATTTGGAAAACCAAATTCAAGAATTACGAGATAAATTTGAGTTTAACGATTCAGATAATGAACTATTAGCAAAAGCTGCAGAAGAAATAGAAAAAAACAACTCTACTCTTGAATTTCGTAAACGAAAACCCAAACCGTTTGAGGATATCGAAGCAAAAAGGAGAAAAGTAATAAAAGGATTATTCGTTTGTGATATTTGTGACAAACCGTTTAAACATGCATCTTCACTCAGTCGTCATAAACGTGTTCATGGATTAAAGTCAGGGAAAGGTTTATGTGAAAAAATACCAATACCAAGAGACCGGAATAAACAGAACTTGTCAACATCAACAGATACAAATTCAGAAGCGAAAACATTTACCTGTAAGCACTGTGGTATTCCATTCAATGATGCTGATTCTTTATGTTCTCATGTAGTAGACAACCATCCTTTACCGCAATCTGGTGGTAACATTGCACAAGCCAGCAGTACACCACAAGCTGCAATAGATAAACCAAAACGTTTTCGATTTAGAAAAACTGCATTGAATGACTCGGTGAATCGTGTAGACATCGTACCACTCGGAAATGAAAAGTATGACTTATTACAATTTTTAGCAAATGTGAAGGAAGATGTAGATAAAGAGATAATTCAAAAGCGTAAAGAACACCGAAATATCAAATGGTATGTAAACGTTCGAGTTGAGATGGTGCGAGACATGGATGATGGACATCAAGAAAAAGCTCACCCCCACTTTCGCAGTAAAAGTTACATTTCCTTACAAGATGAAAACAATGAACATAATTTAAATGAAGCATTTCAAACTGTCAATAGAAATTTGGAGGAATTCATTAGAAAGGGTAGTAATTGGAATTTAAATAAAATCATTTGCATTGAAGTGAATACAATACCATACTCACCTATTGCTGGATCAAGTTACATGGAGTTACCTAGAAAAATAAGGTTCACTAGAGGCATTGTTAACGTTAACAATGCTGATCAGAAGTGCTTTCTGTGGTCTGTTTTGGCGGCATTACATCCTGTTGACGCTAATCCTCACCGTGTACATCATTATCAAAATTTTGAACATGAACTCAACATGAAAAACATTGATTTCCCAGTGCCCCTTTCTCAAATGGAAAAGTTTGAGAGACAGAACAAAATATCAGTAAATGTATTTGGATTTGAAAATGGAGAGGTGTTCCCGCTTTTTTTAACAAAATTAGACAGTTCCGATCATGAGATTGACTTGTTGTATTTGTCAGGTGATGGTAATTCACATTACTGCTGGATTAAAAATCTAGACCGTTTTATGGGGTCCGTAACTAGATTTCACACCAAGCGCTTTTATTGTCGAAGATGTCTTCACGGATTTGTGAGGAAGGATTTATTGAATAACCATAGACCATATTGTACCAAATTTGATTTTCAAAAAGTCACATATCCAGAAGAAGGGAAAAACGACATTTTAGAGTTTAAGGATTTTCATAAACAAATGCGTGTTCCATTCGTTATATATGCAGACTTTGAGTGTTTCGCAGAGAAAGTTAACACTTGTCAAAATGACCCAGACAAACCATCAATAACACATATGACGAAATTTACACCCTGTGGCTACTCTTATGTCGTTGTTTCTTCAAACGATAGGTATTCGAAATCAGCAGTTGTGTATCGAGGGGACAATGTAGTTGAACATTTTTTTTCAAGTATGTTTTCGGAAGAGAAATACATAAAACATATTCTAGAGGAAGAGGTTGAAGAATTAATTATGAACGAGGAAACTGAGAAGAAATTTCAAATGGCTAACAGCTGTTATATTTGTAATCAACATTTTTCAGAAAACATTAAAAAGGTTCGGGATCATGATCATTTAGGAGTGAACAAAAATAGTTCACAAAACTATAGCAACTATCGAGGTGCTGCTTGCCAAAGGTGCAACCTTGCTTTACAAAATCCGCCATTTATCCCAGTGTATTTCCATAATCTACGGAATTTTGATGGCCATTTACTTCTTAGTGAAGCAGGGAAGTACAAAGACAGATCGTTAAGATGTATACCAAATAATATGGAGAAGTATTTATCGTTCTCTTCCGGTAGGTTGAGATTTCTTGACTCTTACCAGTGTATGGGAAGCTCTCTAGAAAGTTTAGTAGAAAATCTAGCTGTAGATGGACTTAAACATTTTAAACAATTTCGAAAAGCCTTCCCTGATGATCAAATTGCAAAATTATTGCTTCAAAAAAACGAATACTGCTATGACTACATAGACTCTGCCGAAAAATTCAAGGAAACATGTATACCTCCAAAAGAAGCGTTTTACAATTCATTGACAAAAGAAGCTCTTTCCGATGAAAAATATCATCACGCTCAAACTGTTTGGAATACATGTAAATTAAAGACATTGGGAGACTTTCATGACTTGTATGTTTTGACAGATACATTACTTCTTGCTGATGTCTTTGAGCGTTTCAGGGATATGACAATGGAGAGTTATAAATTGGATGCGAGTCATTTCTTTACAAGCCCTGGACTAGCATGGCAAGCCGCTTTAAAAATGAGTGGTGTGTGTTTAGATCTAATAACGAATCCACTCATGTACAACATGGTAGAACTTGGTACGAGGGGTGGAATAAGTATGGTCACCAAAAAACACAGCAAAGCAAACCATAAACATCTAGAGGGATACGATGATACAAAAGATGAGAAACATATCATGTATTTAGATGCAAATAACTTATATGGATGGGCTATGTCTCAACCTTTACCCTATGGCTTCATGCATTTTCTTTCGGAACAAGAAATTGAACATTTTAATCTATCAAACATCAAACATGATGGGAAGGAAGGATATATTTTAGAAGTAGATTTGGAATACCCAGCTCATCTTCACGATCATCATAACTGCTACCCTTTAGCTCCTGAGCATCTACTTATTGAAGATGAAAATTTATCACCCTATAGTATGGATTTATGGGAAAAATTAAATAAAACTTTGGAAGGACAAAAAGTAATCCCGAGAATCAAAACGAAAAAGTTGACTCCAACCTTAAAACCAAAAAACAATTACGTTGTTCATTACCGCACATTACAACTTTACGTGGATCTTGGTATGAAAGTTACCAAAATTCATCGAATTATTGGTTTCCAGCAACAACCTTGGTTAAAGCCTTACATTCAATTCAACGCCAACATGAGAAAAAATGCCAAAAACGAATTTGAGAAAGACTTCTTCAAATTAATGTGTAACAGGTAAACACACCTTTTTACTTAGAAATATAAATGTATTGTTTTTATTATGTTTATATTTTATATTAGTTATGTCGCCATTTTTTTTTAATAAGAATGTTATCTAAATGATCACTTTAATAACACGAAAAAAAACTACATATTTTATGTTTCACATTTTTATTTTTGAGGTAGAGCGCCACTGATGAGTCTTTTAATGGTGAAATGTGAGTCAGACGTAGGAAAATTCAGTCTAACGTTTTAACATAATTTTTATTTGTATTATTATTTACACCATATCATCAATTTCAGTGTTTTTGGAAAATGTCTGGAAAACCTGAGAGAAAGATGTAACATCAGTTTGGTTAACAGTGAAGACAAGTTGAAGAAAAAAGTTTCAAAGCCCTCCTTTATGCGATGTCAAATATTCAATGACGACCTAGTGGGAGTTCAAAATAAGCAAATTAACCTTTTACTAAACAAACCCATCTACGTCGGACAAACCATTCTAGACCTCTCCAAACTGTTGATGTACCAATTTCATTACAAGGTGATGAAACCCAAATATGGCGGAAAGATCAACTTACTATTTACTGATACTGGTAATTATATTTCTCAATACGTTTCAATAACATTTTAAAGTATGGGAAACACAGAGACGTCAATGGGGTAATCCAAATGTCTAAATGAACACAGACAAAGCCAGCAAACATAGAACGAAAACAGCATGAACTAATAATATTACCTAAAATATGAACAAAATGTTGAAACACAAAACGTTTAAACCATTATCAACAAGATAACATTTGTATAAATTTTCATGACATTCATTTGTAAATTTATGCATTTCAGATTCACTGTGTTATGAAATTTGCACCAAGGATGTGTATAAAGACATGGAAGCTATGAAGGACCTTCTTGATACATCCAACTATAACCCAGAAAGTGTCCTGTTTTCAAACAAAAACAAAAAAGTTCCAGGGAAATTTAAAGATGAACTCGGTGGTAAGTACAGTATTAATCTAAATTTTAGTTCTCACAACAACAAAATATTTTTTTGAAAATTAATACACCTTATAGTTTTAGTACATTTACATTAAGATGGGAATTTAGAATAAAAAGTTACTCAAATTAGAATGAACATTACACTAAAAACATTTTTTTAAAATGAAGCCAGAAATAAAATATTAAAAATGGAAGTAAAAAAGCAATTAAGACAATAATATAAACAAAGTAGATAAAAATACAAATTATTTTTTATCGAAATTAATATTTCATGAAGATTTATGGATGTTCAATGTTTTTAGGTGTCCCTATCAAGGAGTTCATCGGTCTTCGACCAAAAATGTACAGCTTGACGTACGACAACATCAGAATATTGGAGACTGGAGAGAATATTTATACCAACGAAGAAAAAAAAGTAGCCAAAGGGATATCAAAATGTGAAATCAGACAAACATTGCGACATCAAATGTACAAAGACTGTCTTTTTAACGAATCAACGACAACCAATTCAATGAACTGTATTCGATCCCATAATCATGAACTCTTTATGGATCACATTGTGAAAAAGGGACTTTGTAGTTTTGACGACAAACGTTATTGGATTACCCCAGTGGAGAGTTTAGCCTTTGGACATTATAAAATAAATGAAATATAGCATTTGTATATATTTATATAAATGAATTGTAATAAAATTGATAACATTATTGTTTTTTTTTTCCTTACCAATTAAAGTTCTTTCTTCAAAATAAGAATTTAGTTCATTGTAGAATAAAAGTCTTCCATCACTTCATTTGGGATGAGTTCAGTTTGCACTGGTGAAATGTCCTCGTATTTTGGAATTTTAAAATTACACTCATTATCACTTCCATAAGCAGCAGAATGTCTCTTGCTTGCGTGTTGGGTTGAGTTCATTCCGGATTCTTGAAGTGGAAGTGCTTGATACAGATAACTCTCAGGAGCGTTGTTTTGTTTTTGAATAGTTGACTTCATGTTAGTGGTTGGCCTTACATGAGTGGTTGGTACTAGTTGACTTTGATTTTTTTCAGTGGACGGTAAAAAAGGTCTAAAAAATGTGTTGTCCTTGGAACTTTTCTACAAATAAAAAAAAATACAACTATATTAGCTATACAAATATTAATAACAACGCAAAATATAAACAAATAATGTATCAACTGAAATATGAAGGTAGAAGAGGCATCAATGGGACATTCCAATGCCAAAAGCAAAGACAATATCAACCGACAACGCAAACAAATGAACTATCAGCTCAAACATTAAATACAACACGGTTAAAGAGAATATATAATTAAAGAACGTTTCAAAAACAACTTAATAAAGACTTGCTATGGTCATTATATTTAAGATATTCAAGTTTAAACTATAGTTCTGCAAAAAGTACTCTTGGTAAAAAATAAAATATATGTTGGAAAAGTTAAGAAAAAAACCTACAAATAAAAAGTGATGAAATAAATACCTTAATGGGGAAAAATGCCTTCAGTGATTCCATGCTGCTTCTCATTGATATTATGGCGTCGATTTCGTCTAGACCCAAACTAACTCCAGCGTAGTGGCAACTACTGTGGTCAACGTTGTTGTTGTACAGATCAACATGGAAGTATCCTGAAGCTTCGTACTGTCTAAAAACGATAGCCTTATTTCTACCAAAATTAGCACGGAACTGGATGGTTCCACTTTTTTCTGTTCGGTAAAAAATTGCATTTTTCTTGGTAAGCTGTGCTTGTGCCATGATATCAGATTGAAACTGTAACTCAGTCAATTAAGTTAAGACAAGGTGTGAAATTTGAAATTTCAAACATATTTAAGACTAGAGTTAGTATTTAAACCCACCAATGAAAACAGGAGACACCGGTAAAATGTGTAGGCCAAATCTTTTAATGCCCAAAATTCCTACGTAAAAGAACTGCCCCTTTTCGTCGAATGCCCGCCCCATAAAAATCATTCAACCTTACACGAAACCCGTGCTCCTCAATGAACATGTTAATCTACAACTTTACAAAAAGGTTACATTTGATACAAATTTGTATACACTTAAAAGAAAGAAAATATCCAGAGATATATTGTAAAAAACAAAAGAATTGAAAATGAGGCAACTATTCTATTCCTCCATTTCATCCTCAAGATTAAGTTCCACACAAATTAATCTTTGTAAAGCGATTTTCAGAATTAGGTGGTATTCCTGTAGAGCTTCAAGAAGAGATTCTAAAACTTCATTTATGAAACACATGTATTTCGTTTTTTTCTGCATTTGTTCGAAAGGATGCAATTCATCAGAAACACATGCAAGTTCGTGTAATTCATCTGTACATGGTATTGCGTACTCGTTAAAGAAGGCTAACACTGAAACAATTAAATCTCCCATAGGCTCAAGTGTTAAATTATTCCTACTAAACGCATTTAAATCCAAAACATCATTTTTAATTTCAATTGTTACTTTTTTATAAGACGCTGAAGTAGTTAGGATGGATTCTTTCATTCGAGACATTTCAATAACATTAAAAGCTGAACATTGCACATTTTCAATGTGAGATTTGACATTGTTCAACTTTGATTTTGTTTCTAAGTATACTTTTTTTACAAGTTCACAACGTTGATAAAAGTCAGATATTATCAACATTTTATAGTTCAAATAAAAAAAAAAATAGAAAAGTAACTCATTCTTCTTTAGGTTTTATACAGTTCAAATGTGGATTAAGACCATGTGACAACAACCTAATGGGGCGAAGATATCATGGGGCGAATGGACAATCAATTACGGGCATGGCCGAGTAATGTTCCGACTTCTGAATTTTGTTATTAAATAAATTTATTTTTTTAAAGACAATCAAAAAAGAAAAATTAGCAAAATTTTATATTTCGAAGTAATGTATTAACAACAATTTTAAAAATCGAATAAAAAAGTAAACAACATCACGATTACGTAATTTTTGTTGACCAGTGGCGGGAACAAAATCCAGAGAGAAAATTCACGATGTTGTTCAAGTGTTTGGTAGCCTTTGGCTTGTTGAATTTAGTGGTTTGTAAAGTATTCCTGATGGATCAGAAGACGTGTGATGTAACGGAAAATGCCAATTTCAAACCTGTAACATTGACATGTGAATTCAGAGGCACAGGGGTCTACAGGTAGCTAGCCTTTTGTTATATAATTTTTGATGAACCTATTTTGATTGAAGGTTAATGTAAAATGTATACATCAGATCTTATAGTCAACGAAATATCATATTTTAATCTTCAAACAAAATAAAATGCTAAAGACTCCCAGTACTCTAAAACACAATTTAAAAAAAAATATTATCATAACAATCCTTCTCTAAAGTAAGAGATCATCTTCATCTGGAACTCAGTGAAAAAATTACCAGTAGACTACCAATGACTAACGGACAATGTCAATGTAGAATTCCTTAATTTTCCTGCATGGTTTTGTGTTATCATTGTCTTTCTCGTTTTATGGTATTGTCTTAGAATTATGGACTTCTGATATTCAGATGCCCCTCTGGTACCTCATGGCTTCCTTAATTTTCCTTTAAAATATATAAAGAGGTCTACATAAACTCATGATAGGTTTACATTGCAAAAAAGCTACTTTCTAAGACTGGGAACTGGATTCATTTCTGATTGTATACATTCCCTCGGTTCACGGACATCCAAACACAGGCATACACATTCGAGCTTCAGAAAGTTCAAAAGCGAAACAGTTTTTAGAGTATGTTAAAAATGTGATGCTTAAAATTTTATTTTAGATATGGTGGGGTGTCGAGTGTATCAAGATTAATAATCAACAGAATGACTCCAGAATCAAAAATAATTATTCCATCAACCACTAACCTTCATGAGGTGATTTTAATGGCTGGGCTATGTAGTAATGTGGAACACCCTCAAGGTGTATTGGTGAAAGTATCAGGTGAACAGTGTGTAAGTACATGTTAGGTTCTTAACACTCAAATTAAAAAAAAAGTTAAAACTTTATGGTGCCTGGTGTGAATAGAAATATAAGAAACTTAGTATGCAAGTAGGTGAGGTATAGGCTAAAGTCCAAGTCTATTAAAATACTTAAATACTTATTATGTTTTATTTGATTATAATTCAGTCTCCGAATTTAGCCACAAGTCCGACGGTCCTTGCCAGTAAAATGGTTTTCGGACCAGTAAAATATGGAGTTACAAGCCAATTAAATGTTAAAATAATTTAAACTCTAGGTCTGTGCTTCAAAAAGTTAACCGTGAAGACTGGTTTATAGGTTTATTTTCCTCCTCCTCATTCAGTGTATTAAATGTTGATTTTCTCTGAAAAAGAAAATCAGTTTATTTAAAAAAAGAACTTCTTTTTTATTATTTGAAACATGACATCAAGTGTATTTTGAATAATAATTGACTATCAATTCTTTTGGTTTGTTTTGCAGCCCCATATATCAACAATTGCCACTGACATGACTGAGAAATATACTTCCACAGAGTCTTTAACAATTACCACAGACAACCTGGACAAAGAGTCAACCTTTCCCAAGGAGCCCACCAGTTACAAACATACAACTCACCCTTTTAGTGGTTATCCTGACCAGACTGTTGAGACAGCTGCAAGGAATCCAACTGGACCTGGACCGGTTCAAAAAACGAGTCCAGCGTCATCTCCACAGGTAAGGTCAAAAACACCTGCTCTTGTAGAATGAGCATTTGTGTGTCCAATCTGTAATGATAAAAAATTTGTAACTTTGAAAAATGTATAAAAGTCAATAGTTATATTATAACAACTTACAATATGTTAATTTTTTAAATCAAATATACCTGTATTAAAAAAAAAAAATGATTGAATATTTCCAAATAATTTATCCAAAATATTAAGTAAAAAGGTGTTGTTTTTTTTTGTAGGACAATGAAGATGATACCACTGGCACAGCCACACCGTGGATCATTTCCACAGCTATTACTATAGCAGGTAGAGAATTGAACTCAAAATTGATAGCATATATAGGTTACCTAATATTATTTTTAATCATAATTGTTTGTTTTATAATTTTGATTTTTCTTCTTAAACATTTATTTTACAATGTTCTGCAAAGTAGAAAAAATATGATATATTCAAGTATTGAAATGAATACATTTTCATCAATTGATTAGAAAATACAGAATACAAATACCAAAAACAGGTGGTGTAAACTGTTAATTAGTACAGGCTTTGGTCTAGAGATAACTTGTAGTTTCATTTTATTTTCAGTTATTTTCTTTTGCGTTGCATATATAAGAATGAGAAGATCTAAATGTTGTAAAAATGATGATAGACAATACATACGTGATGAAATTAAACTTTGGAATTTAAAACCATAAATACAGAAAAAGACATTGTGTTTGAGAGGAGGGTGTAGAACATTTTAATCTAAAATTGATATAAATTATTTTTTTAGTTATTCTGGTCATAGCTATGAAATTGTTTAAAGACTGGAGAAGAAAACAACAAAACATTAGTTCAGATTCAGGGAGCAGCATCGTAGAATTTGATCAAATTTCAAGAAAACAGTTATCAAACAAGATACAAGTAGAATGTGAAGAAATTGAAGATGAATTTTAGTAATATAATTATAAATTTCAGACTACTTGCACCAGATTGCTGTGGCAATAGCAGTTTTTGCTCTAATCTATAGAGATATGAGAAGATTTTTAAATGAAATTAGGAATGTTCTACACCCTCCAAACCAAGCACAAAACCCAGCAGAACCTCAACCCGCTTTCAACCCACCAGAACCTCAACCTGCTCCTGCTTTCAACCGGCCAGAACCTCAACCCGCTCCCGCTTTCAACCCGCCAGAACCTCAACCCGCTCCCACTTTCAACCCGCCAGAACCTCAACCAGCTCTGAACCCACCAGAACCTGAAGCTCCACAAATGCTCAGACGCAGTGTACGGGTAAAAAAAGTTCCACAGAGACTGACATATTGAATACATTCACTTTTAATACTTTTTTACTTGGTTTATTGATTATAGGATTTGATTAATATTTATAACAGATTCATTTTCTGCTGTTTTTTTTTTGTTTTTTTTTTATACATCACACCCAGAACCAAATATTATTAATGTTGGAAATGGTTAAAAAATATTAATGAAAAGTAGTCTTACCTATGTTGTAGAACCTGGTGAATTGCCTCTCTTATTTCAACCATTTTGGCACCTGGCACACCATCACATGCATTCAAAATATTTCTTAAACTCTTAGTTGAGTAGTGCCATAAACCGTGTGAAACCATTTCTGATGGCAAATGTGAAATAAAATGTACTGTTGCTAACAAGTCTACAGTTTCAGTTGTAGCATTCTGGTCAATCCTATTAATATGTTTAAATCTATCCATTGTAGCTCCGGTTTCTGTGTCTCGTTGACAAAAAATGCATGGTAACATCCAATGTTTTACCTGTTGGCAACCAAAAAGTAAACTTTGTGTGTTCATTGTTGTCAATTTGGAAGTGAATAACTTTGATATTTTAACAGAACTGCTAAAATTTATAGTGATAAATTTATTATATTATTTTTCTAGGAGGTTGGGGTGGGGGGTGGGGGGTTGGGTTTAAGTTTTAATAAAGTTTTATTTCATGATTTATCAGTTGGTAACTTCACAGTTATGCTCATTTCAAAGAAACTAGGTGTGAACTAAGATTTTTTTCTTATGCTGTTATGTTCTATTTCTAGGGTTTAATACTAATCAGTTGAATAATATCAAGATTATATTTGATCAACCTGAAAATATCACAAGAAACCAAAGATTAACACCTTTGGCGTTTTTTTCTTACAAAAGATTATCCGGATAATATCTCAATCTGAACTTATCATCATTATAATCAAATCCAACCTTATGTTTAATTTCTATTCTCAGTACTTTTTTCATTAACCTTCTTGGATACAATAAAAAAAATATTTTCACATCTTTTACGGTTTTATTTTAGAATCCCATTTAGGGGTTGTGGTAATAGTTTTGTACATAGTTGTATAGTTTGTTAAAGTTTGTGGGATTATTATAAATTTTTGAAATTTTTGATTTAATCAAGAGTAAAAAGGGGAGGATATCTCACATCTTGATCCTAGTAATCTTTTCATGGTCAATTACTTAAAGTCTGTACAAAGGTGTCAGAACTTACATTTTATCCTAAATAATTGATATAATCCTTTAATTTTTAAAAATCTGGATTAAAGTTATTCCTAAACCTTTTCCCTCTTTAATTTATAAATTGTATAACTATGCACTCTAGATCCTATTCCAGACATGATTTTGAAATCCATTGATTCATCACTATTATAATGTAATGATTATGATGGTTTTATTTTTTTATTTATTTTTTTTTATTTATTTATTATTGCATGTACAAGTTGCAAGGTATGCAAACATTCCTTTATAATTGTGATATGATAAAGATGTTTTATTTTAAGTATTATTTATCGTTTATATTATTTTGAACTTGTCATCTGACTAAAGTATTGATTTTATAAATGTATGCATAAACTGCAATTGTTTTCATGCATTTTAGCACACATTACTGTCTTATTAAAACAAGTTTAAAAGAAATTTTAAAAAACTAGATGTAACAAGGGTTTTCAGTGGTATTTTTTATCAGTTTTATGAACTCATGGTGTTTTTTTTTTCTATAAATATTTATTGAAAACACTCAGGTATTCCTGTTTTTATATTTCATTGATTTAACTGTCAATTTAAATGCTCAGGTTGTTTTTGTTTAGAAATTTAAATATGTTGTTCATATACATCTTTGATTGAAATACTCAGGTTGTTTTTGTTTAGAAATTTAAATATGTTGTTCATATACATCTTTGATTGAAATACTCAGGCTGTTTTTGTTTAGAAATTTAAATATGTTGTTGTTTATATACATCTTGAATTGAAATACTCAGGATGTTTTTGTTATTTGAAATGGTGCTTTGTAAAATATGTTTTGAAAAATAATAAAATTTGTAGACTTCAAAGACTGTTTTAAAATGTTGGTATGAACATAAGATTTAAACACCATCTTCCCATCTTAAAACTATATTTAATTGAAGCTGATTTCTTTAAAATAAAGGTAATAACAAAACTACTAAACTTGAAGAATCAATCTTCAGTGTTGAAAGGAAAAGACAAAACAAGGTAGACATACTAGAGAAATGGAAGATCACAATGGCCCTTACTTGGTGTAACTGATAGTTAGAATAGAAGGATGTAAACTTGTTGTACCTTCATGAAACTTTACACACTTAACTGTCATAATAAGGAAGTTGTAAGTTTGTGAAACTTTGTATGCCTATTTTTAATACCCTACTGGCAAGAGAGCGGGCTATAATGCAATCACCTTGTCCATCTGTCTGTCTGTCCGTCCGTCTGTCGTCTGTCCGTACGATAAAATTTCTCAGCTTCTAACTAAGGGATTTATTTCAAATTTGGTATACAGCTTCAGCATGATGAGTTGTACTGTGTCGCCCCTTTCCAGGTCATTCATATATGTACTTCCTGTTTTCTGAATGGTGGAGTGGGGGTATGCTTAGCACGACTTAGTGCAACCCCTTGTTTTATCTGACATTAAATTATGACAACTTCTTCAACATGTAGTTACCATAAAACAGTTGAAAAATCATCTATTGACCTCGCACATCCTATGGTTCGTATATGAGTTTTTTAACATGTATATAAAAAACATTAAAACATATTCATTTACTTACAATTCAGGTAACATTAATCCAAGAAGAATATTCACCCCAATAACAATCAGTCATACGATATCTAAATTTAGGTATCGACAATTCACACCACATGTACAACAACAACCAGTTTGAGGATATTTAAATGTAGTAATTGACAAGACATACACTACATTTATTGATTGGGAAATCAATAGTTAAGTTCTGTTAACGCAAAGAGCAATTGATGATTAGAAAATTAAATGAATTGAAAGCTGGGATGTGGAATAATGAATGGATACTGAAATTGTGTACTTGGGGTGTCTCTAATTACATCTCAACCCCTTTTACAATTAACAGAAAGGTCGGTTGACTATTTCAACACCTTTTAATACATGTACTAAAATTGGAAACGTTTTTGTTGTATAACACTTAGAATCACCACCTTTAAAACGCACCCGCTGTTTGCTACAAACAAGAACTATTTGACATTATCCAAGTCGCTTCTTTAATCCCACAGCTTATACGTCATCTAAGAAGATTATCCTTAACCACAATATTAAAAAAAATACGTCACCAAACTGATGAATCAGCAATATACAAAGCTAACTTTCTATCTAAAATGCTAAGTTAGCATAAAAATGCTAATT
>CAXARO010000572.1:0-22771 GCA_963971305.1 Arcuatula senhousia | reverse complement strand
TAAGTATGCTGTAACAATATGCAATAATTTAAATTTCTCAACAATCTTGTAAAGTTTTGAGCTTTAAACTAAAAAAAATCAAGTAAATATTCTCTCATAAAATTAAAATTTGAAAAACACAAATTTTCAAATTTTATAGAACATAGAACATAGAACATATTTTATTTTCCAATCAAGGGCCCAACAAGGGGCAGCATGAGTATACATATAACATTTAAAGAGAAAAAGAACAATAATTAAAGATTTACAATCACACATCAGTGTAGCAAGACAGATTTTATAATATTCATGATGATTCTATATAGATTTATAAGTATTTAAAAATGAATTCACCCACTGCATTTAACACCATGGGATCTTCAGAAGTAAATAAAAAAAGAAGTTTTTGTTTCAAAATTTATATTTTCTTTCTTAATAAATGTAAATAAAATTTCTCTTTCCTGCTGAAAATGATTACAATCAATTAAAAAATGAATTTCGTCTTCAATTTCACCCGTATTGCATTTTTTGCAATAACGTTCTGTTATGTCTACCAACTTCAATCATTAATTTATGTGAAGATATTCTAAGTTTACAAATAGCTTTTCTTATTTCAAATTTCTTCGTTTCTTGTAAATGATTTTCAAAAACAAAATTGTGTTTAATTTTTAAAAAAGTTTGTAGTTAACCATCTTTTAATTTATTCTGTGATTTATACCATTCAGCTGAATATTTTATCTGAATTTTCTTTTTTATAAAGTTCTTAAATGTATATGGTCCATAATTTTTACTTTCTAAATTCATATTTAAATAGTCTAATGCTTTTTTAACAAGAGAATACCAAGACAATTTGTTGTTACCACGTATAGTTTTGCAGCAGGCATATGCATCTTTAAGTAATGGGAAAGGATCAAGATTCTCCAACCTGAACCAATATCTAATCAAACATTTTAAAATATCATAATGCAGTGGGTATCTACCAAGTTCTGATAAAACTGCAAAATTAACACTTCTTTTATGAACACCCAAAAATGCTTTTTGAAAATTTAAGATGTAGCTTCTCACACTGTAGGGATTTAAAAATTATCAGGGTCAAAATCATTATTATTTAGTTTTTTAAATGATATGCATACTTGTCTTAACAGATGGATTCATACATATAAAATCTTTTTTTAACTTAAAAAAGGCTTTTAAAGCTTTTTGATATAGTTCGTTTGATAGCATTTGTGATGGTTGAAGTAAAAGTTTTTTCAGCTTGCTGAATAAGGTTTGCATGTGATTTATTGATGTTATCAAGTGATTGAACAAATTCTTTCTGGAGATTTTTCATATAATCTAGCTCGATCATGTTTTGGTTGTCATCTTTTTGTTTCTCGATCGTGAGTTTCTTGATTTTTCTGAATATTATGATCTGCTTGAACTTTATTTCATACAACTTTTGGTTCAGTTTCTTGTGGAACAGTTCTTTCATGATCATTAAGAGTAGTTTTCACACAATTGACTGAGCTTTCATTCAAGGATGCGTCCATTTTTAAACTTTCAAGTGGATTAGGATGGGGTTTACAAATTCTATTTACAAATGATAAGAGAACAGGGAAGTCTCTTCTAGAAAAATCGTCTTTGTGGTTTCCTTGAACCTGCACCACACCAGTTGTTACAAAAAGTGATATTTTGTATTGTCTTTCAGTATTCTTTATTAAATCTATAATTAACGCTCTGTTCATGTTCTCCTCGTCCCATTGAGTGGGATCATCCTACCAGTTCACACTAAAATTTTGAGTTAGTCTACCATAATGATCGTAATACAAAATGCCAAATAATCTGACCCAGGCCCCAAGTCTCTTTCTTTCTACACGAAATGCTTCCATTCTGGCGTTTGGTTCATAAATATTTGGATCAATAGTTTCAAAGCTAAGCTTCTTTGCTTTAGCACCTGCGGGTGGCCTGAATTCACCCGGAAAACAGCCATCAGGATATTCTTTTTTGATCGTTTCCAGCGAAAAGTTGATATTTTCACACTCTATTTTTAAGGGAAATTGTTGGTTTTCAAACCTATCTGCGGCTTCAATGGATTCATCGTCTAATATACTATCTTTGTCATTAATTTCTGTCATTATGGAGGCTAATGAATGCTTAAAATTGCCAGATTGGGGCAAAATTGTATCTCTCTTATCAAAAAACTGGCGGCCGCCATTACCAGAAGTCTAAGTATATATATTAATAATAATAATTAAGTAACTGGAATTTACATTAGGAGATTTCTCAGCTATCACATTGGCTTCAGAATCTTCCAGTTTAGAGTATGAACCCTCAGTATTCCACTTTAGCTCTTCACTCCAGTTCATAAATATATCATAAACACAGTACTGTACATGTAAAATACTTTTGTTTTTTTCTGTTTTTAATCTGTCACTTCATTTGACATCTCTCTCTCAAAAAAAAAACCAAAAACCAAACAAACAAGAAACGAGTAAAAGTTTATTGTACACTTTTGAGTTGGAGAATACATCATAGCTTTAAATTATCCGTCTAAATTTCAAAATTGTCTAAACCCTAAGGTTCTTCCTACCCCAGACATAGGTTGAATATCTTAGTAATAATTTGGTTCCCAAGTTTGGTATTTTTGGTTATACTGTTCTATGCTCTTCATATTCATACAGTGTTTGGCATTTTCAATATTTTTGGTAGAGCGCCTCTGATGAGTCTTGAATAGACGAAACGCGCGTCAGGCGTAGCAAAATTTATTGTCTGGAACTTTGTTGTCATTTGTATTTGAACACACGTGAAGGTTAGCACTGCTGGTGGAGTTTAAATTCCCCGAGGTTAGCCCGCTCCGGCACCAACACTTTTGAGTTGGAGAATACATCAAAGCTTTAAATTATCCGTCTAAATTTCAAAATTTTCTAAACCCTAAGGTTCTTCCTACCCCAGACATAGGTTGAATATCTTAGTAATAATTTGGTTCCCCAGTTTGGTATTTTTGGTTATACTGTTCTATGCTCTTCATATTCATACAGTGTTTGGCATTTCAATATTTTTGGTAGAGCGCCTCTGATGAGTCTTGAATAGACGAAACGCGCGTCAGGCGTAGCAAAATTTATTGTCTGGAACTTTGTTGTCATTTGTATTTTGAACACACGTGAAGGTTAGCACTGCTGGTGGAGTATAAATTCCCCGAGGTTAGCCCGCTCCGGCACCAACACTTTTGAGTTGGAGAATACATCAAAGCTTTAAATTATCCGTCTAAATTTCAAAATTGTCTAAACCCTAAGGTTCTTCCTACCCCAGACATAGGTTGAATATCTTAGTAATAATTTGGTTCCCCAGTTTGGTATTTTTGGTTATACTGTTCTATGCTCTTCATATTCATACAGTGTTTGGCATTTTCAATATTTTTGGTAGAGCGCCTCTGATGAGTCTTGAATAGACGAAACGCGCGTCAGGCGTAGCAAAATTTATTGTCTGGAACTTTGTTGTCATTTGTATTTTGTTTCAATCATGTACTTTATTGAAGCACCATTGAACAAAGCCCACGAGGGACAAATTGATCTCGTTAAATGAACAGGAAAAGTCTTGTCTTTATCAGCAATATAAGCATACTTCAATACCGTCACAATCCAACTGGATATTGTTTGTGAACTAACAGGTTTTTGTGGATGAAAACAAACTCTTGACAAAAGCTTTGTCTGATGCTCTAAACTAATCTGTCTTTTTCAGATAGTGATAAATTGCGCGTTCGGATCAAGTTTCTTGTCCTCTTGAAAATGATTTGGTATGTCTTGTTTTGCTTTGTATAACCTTGTCTTAAAAAAGCAATTCCTTTCTTCTGAATTAAAACAGTTTCCTCTCAAATGCTAAATTCCTATAAATCACTGCATCTTCTGAAAAAAGTAATTGGAATGAGAAATACAGTTTTTTATGTAGCAAATTTTATGTGGTTTTCATAGGTTCAAAGGACTTCTTTTCAGTGGTTTTCATAGGTTCAAAGGACTTCTTTTCAGTGTTTTTAACACCATAAAAGGACTCCTTTCTGATAGAAAACTATTTTTTGGAGGTCTGGAATTAAAAACACCCTTTATGAGTCGTACAATATAAAGATGCTGCCCCACTGGTATTTCCCCAATTGGTGGCACCATTGAGGAAAGCTTTGATCTATAACTGTCTATTTTTCTATATTGTAAATCCCCGAAAACCGATCTATCAAAAATTGTGCTGCGTCTGTTAGAGAGGCACTATAGGATCAATATTTCGTTTACTACACCAGCTACAGAATTTTTGAAATTTTGAGGTGTAATCTTTTTTAGTTCCTTTTCTCTATGACTCTTTGAGTAATTTTCTAGTCTATAAGAAAACTCTTACCTTTGGAACTCTTCTTCGATAGCATCCATGCAGTTAGTTTGAATACTGCCGAATCTGTTTAAAATATGTTCGACTTCGGTTGATCTAACATATTTTCTTCGACAGGAATTTGTCTTGGAAAATCTATTAGAAATTTCAACAAATTTGGATACCAATGCCTCCGAGGACAATGTGGTACAATCAGAATTATTTGACAATTGAATTGTTCCATGTATTGCATAATTTTGGGTATCAGACATATGGGAGGAAAAGAAAACGCAAACATGTTTTCCCATGAAATTTACAGTGCGTCTATTGCATATGCATGAGGGTCTGGAATCCATGAGCAATATAGTTGAGTCTGGCGATTTTGGTTGAGGCAAAAAAAATCTATTAGAGGAGAGACCCAAAATAGAAACAGATTTCGGACTATTTCTTTGTTCAGAGTCCATTCTGTTGGTTGAATTCTTATCCTGCTCAATTGATCTGCTAGTAAGTTCTTTTTCCCTGCAATATGAACCGATTTCAACTGAATCTTGTTTTCCAATGCTAATAGCAATAGTTTCCAGGTTCGCATGCACATCTCTTGAGAGTGAGTGTCCCCTTGTTTGTTTATGTATCGGAGCACAGCTGAGTTGTCCGTCCGAATGAGTACATTTTGATTTTCAAACTGTCTTCGAAAATGTTTTACTACTAGAAAAGACATTGATGTAAAGGAGTTTTTCCTGGCTAGACCATAAGACCTGCATTGTCAGATTTTTTTTGTTATGTGACCCCCGTATCCTTTTTTGTGAATCTGTCGTCAATGTTACGGTCGTTTTGTTTGGTGTTATCGACCTGCCTTTCAACAAATTTTCCTTCTTTAACTACCACTTTAAATGATCTGAAAAAGGTAATTTTCTTTTCTAGACTCTGATTTACTGGTATCAAAAGATATAGGAGGTGTACCTGAATTGGCCTTAAGTTTAGCCTTGCATTTGGAATTAGCTATATACATGAATCCATGATGCCTAACAGTTGAAGATTACATCTTGCTGTTGCTTGATTTTGAATGTTTAAGAGATTTTCTACACCAAAAATAAGTTTTTTTTCCATTTTTCTCGTGTTCGTTTGACTAAATCCTCTTTTAGAAAGAAATGTGCCCCTATGTATACTATTTCTTGCGTGTGGTTTAAATTTGATTTCCCCTTGATTTATCATGAATCCTAGCTTCATCAGGAGATTGAGCGTTTTCTCTCGATATATTTTCAGTTTTTCTTTGTTTTGATTCACTATTAACCAATCGTCTAAATATGCTGCTAGACAAATGTTTTGAGATCTTAGATTGGCTGCCACTACTGAACATACTTTCGTGAACACTCTTGGAGCCGATGTTGGATCGAAGCAAATTACTCGAAATTGGTAGTACTTGTTGTTTATGCAAAATCTCAGAAAGATACTGTTTGTGACTTTTGCGAATCGGAATGTGAAAATAAGCATCTTTTAAATCGAGAGATAGAGCCCAGACTCCTGTTTGAACTACATGTAGATTCAACACAATTTTTAAAGAGAGTCCATTTTGAAATGTTTCTTGTGGCGATAAATTTTGAGGGGTTTTAAGTTGATGAATGGTCTTAAGTCTTCCGTTTTTTTCGGGACTAAGATCAATGAGCTGTAAAAATCTTTTCGCATTTCCTTTTCAGATAAATTTTCTATTGCGTTTTTGCCAAAGAGTTGATCGACCTCTTCCAAAAGTATATTTTAGTCTTTATAGAAACATCGGTTTTCCGAAAACCAGTTTCTGGGATTTTTTCTTTGAATTCCAATTTGTAACCTTCTTCTACAATTTTCAGAACCCAATTGTCTTTTATTATCATTTTCCAATTTCCCCCACAATTGTAATCCGACCCCCAACAGGTAACTCCGGTGTCTGACAAAGAATATTTACCTGGTTCTTGTAGTCATTTGGACCTGTTGTTCCGAAAAAAACTATTCCTGCCTTGTCCCTGACACTTGCCTTGGCCACCAGTCTTGAAGCCACCAGCCTAAGAGCGCTTAGCATTCCTGAAATTATTCTTAGATTCGGCTCTTTCAGGTACCTTTGGAATCTTGAAAAAAAATCAGTTTTTGCCAAAGAGTTGATCGACCTCTTCCAAAAGTATATTTTAGTCTTTATAGAACAATCGGTTTTCCGAAAACCAGTTTCTGGGATTTTTTCTTTGAATTCCAATTTGTAACCTTCTTCTACAATTTTCAGAACCCAATTGTCTTTTATTATCATTTTCCAATTTCCCCCAAAATTGTAATCGGACCCCTAACAGGTATCTCCGGTTTCTGACAAAGAATATTTACCTGGTTCTTGTAGTCATTTGGACCTGTTGTTCCGAAAAAAAACTATTCCTGCCTTATCCCTGACACTTGCCTTGGCCACCAGTCTTGAAGCCACTAGTCTAAGAGCGCTTAGCATTCCTGAAATTATTCTTAGATTCGGCTCTTTCAGGTACCTTGGGAATCTTGAAAAATAAATCAGTTTTTGCAACTTTAGTACCATTAGTGTCTTGATTGTTTTGAGCAATAGTACTTTTGCGTTTAGTTCTAACTGATTGTGTGTTTGTTGTTTTTGAAATAAACTCCGGCAAAAATGTTTAATTTCTTTATTTGTTTCAGAACGTTTTTCAACCTCTCCTTCAAACTCTTTGCCCAAAACACCATCACTCGATTGTTTCTTTGAGAGAAACTGGTCACTCAATTCGGAAATATCTTCCAAACCTGTGTCAATCAACGAAGCTTTACGCCTTATCAAGTGATGAAAAGCACCAGCACGAGCTGTCTGGTCCAACTCTTCTCAGACATTCAAAAATATCTTTCACAGTTTGAATTACCAAATCTTAATTTGGTTTTGGCCCTGTAAGCTTCTCCATTAAGACACCTAAGGCCTGTTGCATGTAGGCGGTTATTACAATACCCATTCTGGATGCTGCTTGACCTTTGAAAGCCATATTTTTAAATGCTTTCTCTGATTAAGAAAACAGTTTATTTGCGGCAAGTCTATATGCTTTTTGACCATGTCGTCGAGCAAGTAAAGTTGTTATTATGTCTTCTAACTAAGGTAAGTCTAAATGTTCTTTAGATTTACTGTGTACAGGGAAACTAGTTTAAACTTATACTCTTCCTTGTATGAAGACAATATAGGAGGGTTATCACAATGCCAAGTTTGATTTAAAATGTTAATTTGACTCTGTTCAAGAATAAGGCCCTGTTCTGCTTTATCAGGTTTAGTTTTGGCGTCTTCCCCGAAAAATAGTACCAAATTTATCAGAGTTTGATGAACCTGGGTTTACATTTTCAATAACCAACGGTTTGCCTCTTTCTGTTCAAAAGCGTACATTTGAAACCTAGTTTTGTTTAGTGTTTTACTTACAGATATTATCGTCGTTATCCGAAAGATTTAGAGCCCTGCATACGTCTCTACCTGGTTGTAGCGAAATTGCATCGTCGCCATCGGCTTCTTCACTATGGCTAGCAATGGGAACGTTTCGAGTAGAGTCAAGACGCTCATTGTTCATAATATGACTCGTATTACCCTGGGAGTGAAATTCTACTCAGTCGAAGTGGTGACATAATTACAAATACCAAAACGCGGGTACAAACGGTTAATTTTGATATGCTATATATTGATATTTCAAGGAGTAACTTCTCATCAGTAGCATTTAAACCAAAACATTGGAAGGTCAAAATCCAAAACAGTTGAAAACGAAAAGTACTCAAAACCAAAACGTTCGAACAAGGAAGCCAAATCAAGCACCGAGGATATCGACCATGTGCATTACAAGGAAAGAAACCTGGTGTTTTTATCAATTTTGAATTTAACAATCGGAAATTTCAGCGACATTATATTAGAAATTTTATGGTAATTCGTGTCAGACAAGTCTGACTACCAGGCTTGTGATTACCCTCGGGGACCTCTGGTCCACCAGCAGCGGTTATCGCCCAGTGGTTTCAAAATTACAAATACCAAAACGCGGGTACAAACGGTTAATTTTGATATGCTATATATCGATATTTCAAGGAGTAACCTCTCATCAGTAGCATTTAAACCAAAACATTGGAAGGTCAAAATCCAAAACAGTTGAAAACGAAAAGTACTCAAAACCAAAACGTTCGAACAAGGAAGCCAAATCAAGCACCGAGGATATCGACCATGTGCATTACAAGGAAAGAAACCTGGTGTTTTTATCAATTTTGAATTTAACAATCGGAAATTTCAGCGACATTATATTAGAAATTTTATGGTAATTCGTGTCAGACAAGTCTGACTACCAGGCTTGTGATTACCCTCGGGGACCTCTGGTCCACCAGCAGCGGTTATCGCCCAGTGGTTTCAAAATTACAAATACCAAAACGCGGGTACAAACGGTTAATTTTGATATGCTATATATCGATATTTCAAGGAGTAACCTCTCATCAGTAGCATTTAAACCAAAACATTGGAAGGTCAAAATCCAAAACAGTTGAAAACGAAAAGTACTCTCTGTTGTTTTCTATCTGGCCGTCCCGTGAGACGCCATTTGAAAAAAAAAACAACGTTTGGACACTTTGGAATAGTGGAATAAAAGTGTCCGTCAACTCTGACAATTGACTCGTAATGTTACTTACAGCACATTTAACAGAGTGTAATATCGTTCTGAATTTATTGTCTCTCTTTTTGGAATGGTTTTCCTTCTCCTTAGAGTTTTCTTTAGAGTTCGAACTCTCTTTGCTACTCGAATTGGCTTTCGCGGAGGTTTTTGAAGGTCGTCGTTTCTTTCCTCCACTGCCCCTAGACACAGAAGATTTCTCCTTGATTTTTGAAGGGGTACTCTTTAGGGAATTGTTCTCGTTATCCCCTGATGATAAAGCGGTAATTAACGCTTCCGCCATAATATTAATATGGAAAAAAAACCTAATTACAAAAATAAATTGAACTTCAACAAAATAAATTTCTTAGTTACAAAATACGTGTGAACACTATTCGCCGAGAATTAAGACTGAACAGGTGAGCATGCACGCATGCGTAGTGGGAAGGGTTACACATGAGTGCTTTATGGCTGCAGACCCCAATTAGTTCCTAATAAAAATGTAAGTGTATATTATAAAAGTGTATTATAGTTACATTTGTTGAAAATGTTCTGGCTTTTTTAGTCAATATCTAATAGTCAAGCTTAGAATCAGTTGTGATTCAGTCAAAACTAATGATCTTATAAATAGATGTTGTGAATTGACCAAAGTTTAGAGGTCATATTTTGGAGTTCTACTTTCACTTTCACAAAGAATCAACCATGCGACCGGCCAATTTGGCCAATGTAGGCACAGGAACTTGTTACGAAAAAAATTGAATATCTTTATATAAAAAACCACAAGGGAGGAATCTCCGGTATCATAATACCGGGTACTGCAATTTTTCAATCTCATTTTAAACTATCTAGTCTTACACAATTTTTGGTAAAACTGGCGTGCCTTTTGAAGATAAATGAATATATTTTTAGGATATCTACTATATTGTTCACTTACTTTTCTTTAAACTTCACTACGATGACTCTTTTTTTGAAAATTTACTCATGCGAAAACTCCTTCCATATTTTTACGACCCAATTCTTGGTCTGCGATTTGATTGGTCAATAAGTAGGTGGAGGTATTATTGTCTCTTCCGAGAATTTGGGCACCGCAACTCAACCAATCAAATTACGGTGCTCCGATTCTCGGAAGAGACAATAATACCTCCACCTACTTATTGACCAATCAAATCGCAGATCAAGAATTGGGTCGTAAAACATATGGAAGGAGTTTTCGCACGAGTAAATTTTCACAAAAACAGTCATCCTAGTGAAGTTTAAGGATGGTCACTCCTGAACTTTTTTATATCAAAGATTTTATGATATGTTGTGGAAATGATAGATAAGTGTTTACTTAATCAAATAGCAAAAAGAAAATGATAGGTCTGTGTGCTCGTTTTCGAGATAAATGACGTCAAAAATTTGGCGGGAAACCAGACTCCTCTAGATTTTACATAACTTTAACATTGTGACGTTTTTGGCCTTTAACACCATGAAGTTGTAACTAGAATTTCAAGAAATTTTATACAGTTTGTTGTTAAGATCTATATAATCAGAAAATATAAAAAAAGTAGGGGTCAGTGTGCAAACAAATTCTTCAATATTTAAAGGCAAAGTCTAGAAGCGTTCCGAAATTAGACTGAAATCCTGAAATATGAGTTGTGACCATCCTTAAATAAAAGTAAGTGAACAATAAAGTAGATATCCTGAAAATATATTCATTTATCTTCAAAGACACGCCAGTTATACCAAAAATTACGAAGGACTAGATAGTTTAAAATGAGATTGAAAAATTGCAGTATGCGGTATTATGACATGGAGATTCCTCCCTTGTGGTTTTTTACAAAGAGATATTTATTTTTTTTTCGTAACAAGTCCATGTGATGTAGGTGGATGAGGCGAATAAGATTCCTGGCAGTTGGAAATTATTACAAGAATAACATAAAGAAGAGGTGTGTAAAATATTTTTAAAATCCATATGGTGCAATTTTTTTAGTTGTCCCTATTTTTGGTAAAAATTTGGTTGAAATGAATGCAAAAAAATAATGGGGTCTGTAGCCTTATGTAAACTAGATAAAGCACTTAATGGCGATGTGAATACTTTAAGGGGAGATAAATCCTAATGTAAATTAATATAAAATGAAAATAACTGCTACATGGGTAGCTGGATCATTTTCAAATTTTAAGGTCAAGTAGATCGTGAGTCAGCATTTAAATACCGCAGAATTTTGATATATGTCACTTTTTTCGAGTTATTTACCAAAAAAATGTAATTGATACGTATGTTCTATTTTAGGAAGAAAAAAACATTTTTTTTAACAAATCACACATGGAAATAACCAACTATACCAAGTTTGACGGCAACAGAACTAAGTTGAATATTATGATATAAAGATAACAGTTGTAAAAATTGTCAATTTTGATTTTCTAAAGGGACTTATTCCTAAGAGGAACAGATCTACATCTTTGACACTGATTCGAGTTTATAGATCTTGATGTTCCCAACAATATTCAATCTAAAATTCATTAATTTATACTGAACTAAAAACATTTAAAATTTTAGAAAAAACATTGAATATTTTAGAAATAACATTGAAAATTTTAGAAAAAAAATATGGAAAGAGGCAATAACTAAACCATGGGTAGTTGGTTCTTCTTCAAAATTCCATGACAGATACATGTAGATCTTGATCTGCTGATTGCTACTACCTTCTGCAGAATTTTAATATTTGTTACCGTTTTTGAACAATTTGTATCAAATGTAATTCACCCTTATGTTTTATTTGTAACCAGAACATTAATTTTTTTTTAACAAATCTAAAAACTTAAACAATAGTTTTCATTCAATACATTTGGTTTCTGACCTTCCAATATTTTGATAAAAATGCTTCTATTGAGAGGTTGCTCCTCGATATACAGCATAGCCAATTTTTTTATACCCGTTTGGTATTGTATTTGTAGCAACAAGGCCAATTGAAAACTGTACCAAGTTACGTTGCAATTGGTGTCAGAGGAGTGAATGTTTGAAACGTTTACGTTACAAATACCAAAACGAGAGTATAAACATGGTATAGTAATGATTTCAGTATATAATTATTTGCCCATAGACATTAATACTTGACCAATTTTGGATATTAAATTCTAAAAAATCTATCTTTCAAAATAAAAATCTTTCATACCTTTTTCAGTAAATTAGAAATACAGCTGCTTCCTTTACCCCAAACAATAATATCATGCTTCATTTTTGGCACTTTCACGTGGCCTTGTTTACAAACATTATAATTTCGCACTAAATTCAGTACCTAACCATATCATCTTTAAGGAATTATTAAAAAATCAAAATTTCATTTACAATTTTTCCTTTTCCTTTTTTAAAGAATAACTATTAATCAAATTTGCTGAAAACATTTCTTTTCTAACATGGGAGAACGGACGACGGGTGATGGCAATAACTCACCCGACGCTTAATGAGGAGAGTTTAAAACGCTATTTTTCACCTTAAAAGGAGCAGTAACAACCCTACAAGCGTTCATCTCACAACTTCGACCCAAGAATTTGATGCGATTGAGTCTAAGATCGTTCAGATTAAAAAAAAAACTATGGAATCATTTCAAAATGAGTTCGTTTGTTGAAAAGTAACAATGATTGGGGAGAAGATTTTTGAAAATGTTAACAGTCGACGTCGGATGCAATGTGATGGGGTAAGCTCACATGGTATAAGGGTAGGTAAGCTAAAAGTTCGTCTAGGTCGCCTATTTTATTATCTTTTCGTTGTTATGGTACGTTCAACCTTTTACTTAACATTGTTTTGAGCATGAACAAATTTTGTATAAACAGTTCTTTTTCAAATAGAAATAAATTGACAATATTTTGCCTTCTAGAAATTACATTATACCTTAGCTTTTTAACACTTTATGAAATTTATTGCATGATTAAAATGTAAGAACCGCGTCTTTTTGCTCATCTTATTTTATTGTGAAAACAATCTTTATTGTAGGTAATCCTAGATCACTTCTGACAACAGTTTGGTAGAACAGCTTGCAATTTTGGCTAAGGTCCTATGAGGAACATACCTTTTTAAAATGGGGAGATGAAAAAATGAAAAGTTTGTTAGATGGTCACCCGTACCTGGAACATACGAAGAGGATTATAAAACAAGAAATGGTGCAAATCATTAAACTGGAGCTTTTTAAGGTACACAGCATCAGGGTGAGCCCCAATAACGTGGGATCTGATTTCAGTCTGTCGCTCATTTACTTCCAGTTTACCGACTTAGTTATTTTTTTACATTAAAATGCAAAAGTAGAAAATTTTCGTAACCCTTTTCTCAGCAACTACTTATCACAGCCATTTGAAATTAGGTATACAGCAAAAATCATACAGGTGCATGTTATTGCATGAGTTATATATATTCTTGCATTGATAATAAAAAAAACTTTTTAAAAGTTTTATTTCATTAAAAAAAATTCCACGAATCTGTTAATAAAAACATAGACATAATTTTAACAAAGTGCCAGTAAATTTGAGTAAATTTAAACATGTAAAATGTACGCTGTAAAAGTACACTGCCATGACTTGTTCTATCTTGTTTATCATTTTTCAAATATTTTATGTACAATAATGTATTCATTAAATTTATCATATTTATTTTGTTTTATTTTATACATTACAGGTAATCTGAGATACCCGATACAAACATACAATGATTTTTAGACGTCGACAACCAGATATGGTATCAGATGATAGTCAATTTATCTAGGCTTAGCAAGACAAACTAAAGCTAAGATGACGCTGTATGGTTTTGTCAACAAACGTATGGTAAAGACACTAAATAATTTAATTACTAGCGGTAATGGTGAAGGCGGTATTAAAGGTCGCAAAACTTACCAAATAAAGGTAATAACAAAATTACCGAACTTGCAGAATCAATCTCTAAGACAAAACAAGGAAGACATATCGGAAAAACTGGTCGCAATGGTCCTGACTTGGTACAGGCATTACTGAAGTAATGGTGGGTTAAACCAGGTTTTAAGGCACACCAACCCCTCACCCTTCAACTTCCATATTTAAGTCCGGTAGTTACACAAAACACAACAGATTTGTGAAGACATATTAGAGATGCTAAAAACAACGGTTACAGCGTTGGTTCAAGACAATACTCCAGATACCAGAATAATGCAGCACTCAGGATGCACAAACATGTCCAATCCATATAAATGCATAAAATACATTCTCATTAGATGAACACAGAGAGGTGTCTAATATATCAAGCAAAGTTTAAACTGGCTAAGGTTCATAAAACATCTAAAATTTGAGATTTCCTCAAATCCTTTCTCAACTCAGATTTCTGGCAATTTCGAGTTGAGGACATATTTGAGGAAATCTCAAATTTGACATGTTTTATGAAAGTAGGAGCAGGTGTCACTAATGCAACTCCAAATAATATTGTCCAGAACCCGTTAAATGATAGAGCTATCCTCTAACAATGAATCAGAATTTTTATCAGAATCACAAGAAGCGGAGTGCCGCCACACTCTTAAAGACATAAGTTACAATGAAACAAAAATTGCATCAGTAAACAGCAAAAAAAAAGATAAAAAAAATACCAGAAATAATAACTTACTTCAAGAAAAAGTAATTTTCAAGAAAAAGCCTTTATTATGTTTGCTGGTGCTACACTTAATTACCGGAAATGTGACCATCAATTTCCCATTATCTTATTCCAGGAATTATTAAAATGAAAATATCTACAATGATGTCCTCTTAAATTCTCATACTTTTTGGCATTTTCAATTTTTGGTTTAGCGCCTCTGATGAGTCTTGAATAGACGAAACGCGCGTCAGGCGTAGCAAAATTCATTGTCTGGAACTTTGTAGTCATTTTTATCTGTACAAATGTACATTTTCCAATAAATATCTAATGTAAAGTAAAGATGTTACAACATGTACATAATTATATTAAATTTACTAGAATAGAACAAAAATAAATTATTATATCAAAACAGCTCAAAATATTTTGATGAAACAATAAAAGTATTCCATTGAGAAATAACAAAATAACACTTTTCAATGTCAAAAAATAATTATACTATGCACTTCTACAGCAGCAACATTGGCATATAGAAATGAAACCCATGAGCCTGAGTTGTTACAACGACAAAATTGTCCTGAATTGTTACCAATACAAAATGAAAAAGCAACATCAATTTTCTTTAAAATCATTTAAAATTTTCTCTTCTTTTTTGATGAAGAATATTATGATAACTAATGCACATCATTATGTAGCATACCTATTTCCGAAGCTCCTAATTTTTATTTTACTAATTGATTTCCACTATTGACTTTTGACTTTCTATTTTTTTGTTAATATAATCAGTAGACTTTTGATTTTTTTATTGGTTAATATATTGAGTTGACATTTGACTTTTGTATTTAATACATGTAATATATTTAGTGGCAGGCTTTTAACCTTTATATTTGATTTAAATATATCTAGTTAATAGAATAATTTATATAGCTTAAACCATTATATATTTTTTGGCCTCTACATTATCACATCGACCCTTCCATAATAATTTTATCAAATCGTCATGTTCATCTCAAGCCTGGCTTATTTGTTTTTTTGTTTCAATGGTGTACGCCCTACAAAGATTCTGCCAAAGTTACCATCTTCACAGTGTATAACCGGACAGTAAGCGATCACGGAAGTTGATCACTGTCCGATTGTAAAATCCTCGTTGTTTGTTTTTTTTTTTTTTACTTAAGCATGTTAAGAGAATTTACAAAAATAGTTCATTTTAGTCAATCGATATTCTCAATATACATATGTTGTAATAAAATTTTGTTCCAATACTTTGTTTGGATAAAAAATATTTAAGCTATAACCCTTTATATTTGTTCCAGTTTTTAGGCAAGCGTTAGCTGCCTTATGTAGTCATAAGGTTACTTCTGGCTTTCGCGTTTTTTTTCTGTCTAGACGGAGTAATCTGCCTATTGTAATTCTTTATCTTCCATATTTCTTTTTTAAATATGATCTTATATGTTACAATTTAATGCATTCTTTAAAAATCTCCATTTTTAAACGATACACCACAAGTATTATAATTCCTTTGCAATTTTCAAAACGAACTTTTTGATGATCGGCTCAAGAACATACATGAATATTTATCTGTAACTTGATTGGTCGTGCATTCTACCTTCAAATATTGCTATTATTTCATTGGTTTAGTGTAGGTTCATTTCTGATTCATTCATAAAATTCAATACATTTATACATACTATTAATACATGCTGGACGAGTTCATTTTTATCGATGGGGGTTTTGAATCGATACCATTTGTGTACAATACAATGCATGTGCACCCGAAAGCACGCCCGAAAGTTTATATAATTTTAATTTAAAACATGATTGTTTATTGATTGAATAATCTTACATATTTCGCTTGCCTTTTAACGTTTTAGCGCGTTGATTAACTTACCTGGACCACAGGTTCCGGAGAGCTATTGCAATCACTTGGCGTCTGACGGTATCGTCGTCGTCTGTCTTCTGTTAACAATTTTTCAAAGTCTTTTCCTCTGAAACTACTGAACAGAATTTAATGAAACTAAATATGTTTGATCCTTAGGGTGTCCTGCACAAAATTGTGTTTCAATTTTTGATTCGTCAAAAAACATGTCCACCATTGCTAGAAATAGACCAAGGGGGTCAGACAACTTGAAGTTTAAGAGATAGATAAAATCTGATGCCACCTTACTGCTTCAGCAACCCCTGGCAAGTGACGTATTATAGGGGTTACAGCCCATTAAAGGTTAAAATAGTGTTTTGGCGTATAGAATAAAAGCTATTGCAGATAGAGAAAAGCTGTCGCTTGCTTAAACATTCAGCCCATTTCGCTCTACAAATGTCTTCATATGGTTGAAGTTTTCAGATGACCCCTTAAAGGGGTTATGGGCCTAAAATAACGTTTTGTCATGTTTTGGGCCTACAGAATGTAAATTAAAGTACATATAGATAGAGAAAAACTGTTGCTTGCTTAAATGTTCAGCTCACTTAGCTCTACAAAAGTCTTTATATGGTTGACATCAAGACCAGGTGACCGATTCAGGCTCCTGGGAGCCTCGTCTTTTTTTATATATCATTTATGGTTTTAAAGGATATATCTGTCTTGTTATTGCAACTTGAACCGAACAATTAATCGGACAGATTGGTTTAGCTTTTCAACAACTAATGATCGCGTACAGTGGCAATTAGTCGGACAGAGATGGAGTGAGCAGTGCTCTTACAACAGGTTGGGAATAAACCCAATTGGAATAATATATCCCAGTTGGGATATATTATCCCAATTGGGATAAAAGACAGGTTTTTTAGATATAAAAATTTACTGGCTGAATGGTGCATAAAAATGCATGTGAGAGATTATACCCAGATGTAAATGCTTCATTACAATATACATAGATTACATAAGGGATGCTGCATTTTATGCACAGATCATAATTTTTGTCTAAAAAGTTAGTCGTTTTTAATGTGAATCAACAACGTTTTAGTATTGTTAAAAGTTCTTTTGTGTGTATTTTTGTACAATAATGTATGTTCCCTCTGTAGTAGTGCAATTTCAAATATTTTTGGAACTTAAATAGATTTGAATTATTTTTTTAAATCTCAGAAAAAAAATTCTGACAATCAAATTATTATTTTAAATTGCAGTTATCTTTCTTTGACCAGGGTAAAAAATTGAAAAAACAACCGAATATTTGATGTTTTCCACTGAACATTTTCTGTGAAAATATAACAACTAGAACTGAAGATTTAATCTTTCGTATATTTTAGTATAAAGTTTTGTCATGTAATGCAATCATTGAGTCAATACCTTGTTTGATTTTGTATGATTGTAGCAATATTAACTGAATGATGCTGCAATTACTAAAATGAATTGTCGCAAAAACGCAGCATCACACACACTATTGCAATACATCTCGATATCCCTGAAATTATAAACTTTTAAATTGTTCATGATTTGTGCTGCACCAAAACTCCATTTCAAACTTATGCTTGAAAAACTTGTCATTTATCCGAATTGGGATAACTTCACTTATCCCAATTGGGATAATATATCCCAATTGAGATATATTATCCCAATTGGGGTTATTCCCAACCTGTACAAATCTTGTTATTATAAACATCATCAAATAATTTGACACCAGTGGATTTTCTATTCAAACAGCTTTCATTTGAGATGCAATGTACTATTTCAATGTAAGTGGTTAACTTATAATTTGTTGTTTTTTTCGTATGATAAAAAATACCAATGATTAAACCACTTTTTTTCGAAAACTTAAATCCAACACACTATATATATTGATAATTTGAATAGTGATAAATAACATTGTAACAAATTGTACGCTTCATTTTTTCTTACAATTTAGTTTCGGTGGAATGAGGGCTACAATTTATGGCAAAATCAGACATTTTTAAAACTAGGATTTTACTAGCGGAAAGTGGTCAACTTCCGGGATCGCTTACTGTCCGGTTATACACTGTGATCTTATAGTCCGACTGTTCTATTATCTTTGGACTTGTTATATTGATATGTACATAATTTCCTATTTTTTCCTATCTCACGCTTGAGTAGCTTTAGTCTTTTATCATCCTTCGGCCTCGAGCCATTTTGCTCTCGGGGCTGATAACGGGTAAGATATATAATAAGGCATGCAATGTAATCTAACATGCAAAATGTACGCCATTTTTCTATTTTTGTATATTTTGACCCACTTTTTTTTCTCGCGGTAATAGTCAAGTAATCAAAATTACACCAAAGTATATGGCTTATGATCGCTTAATCAAATTTAGTGGTATTTTACTTTTAGATATATAATTGATAATATTTCTGTCAATATTTTTTCGTTTGCTTAATAAAGGTGAAGGAGCAATCATTTGATTTTTATGGGGAGGCTATAGATATTTTTTTATTTTCGGAAAAAGTCGAATCTGGATGTTTTTGGCGCGCTTTTGCGCGCAAATTTTTTTCATCTGTTTTAGATTAAATGCTTTCTATCTTTTCTTTCTATCCTTCTGCTAGAATTTTCTGTCCTTCCTTATACTATCCGCCACCCAGTGTGTGTAGGTACAATCATCATTCAGCATTGTATTTTTAATAAACAAGCGTTGTTTATGTAAACTGAGTAAGGGCTGAAATCCACTTAGATTAGTGTTCCTACTCTGTATGCGTCATTCCAGGTCAGAGTTCTTCGTTGTCAGTCACCATAGGTAAGGGTTCCAGATTATGAAAAATATTTGCCGATGGTTTTGTCACTTACTAGGTGTATTGGCCTATGATGCGTTGAAGGTACATTGGACTGTCTTGTGATCATAAGTTTGATAACAAAAATTCTGGTTTGAGGACGTACTTTTGCAATTTTCGCAAGACACACATGGGTCAGTACTATGACTGCTGTGTTCTAGGTTGGTCTACACAATTAAATTTGTTCTTGTCTTGATTGTGACTGAAGTCCTGTTGACTGGATATAAAACAAGCAACAATCAATAAATAAATCAATTAATTCGTCACATTTTTCAGGAAAACTACATGTCACAGCTTCTTTGTATTTAAAATGAAGATTTGTCCTTTAGTGTTGCATTGTACAGTATATGGTTTAAAGCGATTTTATGCTCGAAAGTTAACTACATATAATTCCTGTTTACCCAGTACTCAATATTTTACATATAGTGGAAATTTCCGACTCATTTTTCTGATCAGCTACATGTCACACAGCCTCTTTGACGTGTTGCTTTGTTCTAAAGAAAATGTACTATATGACCGAAAAGAATCAATTTCTGTTTGCCGAGTACCTAAGATTTTACATATAGTGGACATATATACAAAATATTTCTACATGCCAAAGTCCATTGATATTTTGCAAGCCATGTAACCTTGTCCTATAGTACATAATGTCATCTTCTTTTTGTTTAATAAATATTCACAGAAGCAGGCGACATACATCTTCTGTTGATTTCGTGGCCGTCTTTTTAGCCGAGTTGCAACGAAGTTGAACTCGGCTATTGTTATGATGATGGAGGGCGGCTGGGCGGGCGGGCGTGCGGGCCTCAACAATTGGTCTCCGGACCATAACTCAGAATGTTGTGAACTGATTTTAATGAAACTTTGGAATATTGTTACATACCATAATAGGAGGAACCCTATTAATTTTGGGATAAATCCGTTCATGGTCCAGGTCACAGCGACAGGAAAACGTTAGAAACTTTCTTTAATTAGTGGTTTCCGGACCATAACTCAAAAAGTTTTGAACCGATTATATTGAAACTTTGGGATATTGTTACATACTTTAAGAGAAGGAACCATATTGATTTTGGGATAAATCCGTTTAGGGGAAGACCATTTGATTCTGAGGGGGGCCTGGCAGTTTCAGTCGAGACAGATTATTTATTTTTGCGGGCCAGAATATTTATTTTTCGCCGCTACGCGGCAAGAATTTACAGTTTCTGCATACAATAGTTTAATTGAGCAAGGATTTTGGGACGGATTATTTATTTTCTTGCAAACAGAGGCCAGATTATTCATTTCCAACTTTTTCCAGGCCAGAATATTTATTTACAAAAACTGACAAGCCCCCCTCAAAATCAAATGGTCGTCCCCTTAAGTCGAGGTCACAGCGACAGAAAAACGTTAGAAAATAACTTGAATTAGTGGTTTCCGGACCATAACTCAAAATGTCCTAAAATGATTTTAATAAAACTTTGGTATTGTTACTAATCATAATAGGAGGAATTAACCCTTTCTCACTTTGTCTCCAGATTACATGTTATCCCTGTAACAAATAATTATGTTAAATCTTAAATTAAGACAAGGAAGGTTTTGGTTAATAAAATACGACAACTCGGCTGTTGCACCGATATGCATATTGATTTTTTAATTTTGTCTAGAAAAAAAACCCCATAGAAATTCATTAAATACTTTTCTGCTGCTATTAAGTCGTTTAAAAATATCCAACTTGCATTCATCAGCGTTTAACAGTCACGAAATTGTTATAGGAAAGGACGATTAATACATAATAGAAACATGATTCATCCTCTATTGGTTTCATAGACGATACTTGTCCCAAGTCTAATGCATTTCTAGGAATATAATTTCACGAATCCTCAAAGTCTGATCTTGTACGAAACTTTGAAATTTATTTTCAACGTTAAGAAAAAAAATATTGGTATATTCATTTATTGAAAATTAAACAGTCAACATATATAAGTGTCACGTAATTTCTTTCGCTTTTAAATATTACATAATATGATGAGGCTTCCAACCTCATTTTATTACCATGCTAGTTAGTTAGTTAGTTAGTTAGTTAAAATTGTACATTGATTTGTTTTTCATTAATGTAAAGCAGACTTCTCATAACGCAAAAGAAAAAAAAGATAACTTATGCAACGAGCAAGCAAACCGAAGTACTTTTCTTTAAACGCATCAAAGATGTGCCAATGGAGCAATCGAATGCCTGAAAATCAAAGACAAAATCTGTTGCATGAAATCATCACTAAACACCGTATAGTACATGGTTTAGGGGTTTTAGCCATTTAAGGTCTGAATTAGCATTTTTCATGTTTTGACCTATGGAATGAATACCATTGCAGATAGAGAATATCTGTAACTTGCTTACTTTTCCAACGAATTAAGCTCTTCGTATGTCTTTATTGGATTAATTTATCAGATATCCATTATTATAGAAAAAACCATTATAACCTTAAGAACCAGGTGATAAACTGGGAGCCTCTTGTTTAGTAATATCTCTGGCAACATTCGAAAAAAGGAAATCAAATTTTCAACAAATGCTTTTTGAGAAAACCACTAACATTGATTACTACAAAAATAAATAAATGAACAGTATATAGCTTTGGAGAAAAGATATAAGCAACTATCTAACTGTATGTTTAAAGACATAGAACCTATCATTTTGGCAATTTTTAAAAAATAGTAAAATTCACACTATTTGAAGAATACATTGTAAAACCTTTGAAGAAACTGTTAAATTTTTAAAAAACCTGCCAGAAAGTATTCTTTTCGACGGAAAACTGATGAAAAAAACGCAGTGTCAAAAAAGAGGACAACCTAATTATAGAATGTAAACACTTGCGGGTACTGGTAAACTGAGAAACAAAAAGTAACCAAACGAAACGGAGCTGCACAAAAACAATATCGGTAAAGAAGGAAACGTAAACAGTAAAATTAACAACCAAAATCTGTATTAAGAAAGGAAACGAAATCAAGCGAAACTGGTAAAAAGGAAAATTTAATCGATTTTAACCGACACCAGTCGTTTTTCTTAATATACCGATTTCGTTTTCTCTTCGCCTCGTTTGGTTACATTTCGTTTCTCAGTTTAACAGTACCCAGTTTACCAAATGTAAATATTTATGATGGACAATACTTAATCAAAGCGAATAATTAAAATAAGATTTTTTTATAGAAAACTGCAAAACATTGAGTTTTTACGTTGGTAAAGGAAAGTTTTAGATAGTATATTTTTATATACTGTACTGAGATGATCACTTCAATATCCTTATTGTGTCTCACAACTATGTTGTGTTCTATGGTCATTACCGGATCCTAAGATCGCAATGGAAGAGGGAGGTTTGGCGCCATAAAACCTGGTTTAACCCACCATTTCGTTTGAAGTGCCTGTACCAAGTCAGGACCATTGCGATCCACCAGTTCTCCGGTATGACTGATTCGTTTTTGTCATTTTCTATGGACTATGAGATTGATCATTCAAGTTCGGTAGTTTTGTTATTACCTTTATTTAATATATGTACTTTTTATTCAATGTAAAAAATTGCGAAATTGATAGGTTCTATGTCTTTAACATTGTTTTTATTT
>CAXARO010000571.1:0-23736 GCA_963971305.1 Arcuatula senhousia | reverse complement strand
ATCTTTACTCAACATCGTTTTACCTCTTGAAACTACGATGGTCGAGGTGAGCCGTACAAATCTCTAACATTTGAAGGAGGAAGTAAAACATCTTTGGTACAGTTTGTACATGCACATTTTGTATATGTACAAACTGTACCGAAAAGTCAAACAGGAAGTTAAATGTCGTTGGTAAAGTTTGTACATGTACATTTTGTACTTGTACAAACTGTACTGAAAAGTCAAACAGGAAGTAAAATGTCGTTTGTACAGTTTGTACATGTACATTTTGTACATGTACAAACTGTACCGAAAAGTCAAACGGGAAGTAAAATGTCGTTGGTACAGTTTGTACATCTACATTTTGTACAAGTACAAACTGTACCAAAAGATGCTATGCATAATTGATTACTTTATCACGTGTACAAGGAACTAGGTCAGATGAGAGATAAATAATGCAAAACAAGTTATATATGAGTAAAAGTTACCTAAACCCACTCAGGTCAATACTATAGGCTATGATATTCTAAAGATCGCTATAGATTTCAAATTTCTAATTGATTATATATATATTCTTGTCTTTTAATTTCTTTATATTTTTGATTTTTCTATCAATCGGTGTTACACTGACTAGTCCAACGGTTGTAGCAATAAATTTAACATTAATCTTCGACTTGACCTGATTCCCAGCAAAGCAACACACGTGTTAAAGTAATCAATTAGCATCTTTCAGTACAGTTTGTACATGCACAAAATGAACATGTACAAACTGTACCAACGACATTTTACTTCCTGTTTGAATTTTTGGTACAGTTTGTACATGTACAAAATGTACATGTACAAACTGTACCAACGACATTTTACTTCCTGTTTGACTTTTTGGTACAGTTTGTACATGTATAAAATGTACATTTAACTTCCGGTTTGACTTTTTGGTACAGTTTGTACATGTACAAACTGTACCAAAGATGTTTTACTTCCTCCTTCAAATGTTAGAGATTTGTACGGCTCATCTCGGCCATCGTATGAAACAGCCGCCAAACTTTTTTTTATTTTTCACACTTAAATTTGTTTTCCAACTTAAATCATGTTCCGAACATCTGATGAACATAGTTTTTTTTCAAGAAGAAAAACACATGCAGATAAAAAAAATGTATTTTTGTACAGCTTGGTACACGAGTTTTTTTTCAGCATATTATCACATTCAGATGGGTATTGATTACCTTTGCCATGATTTGCCAAAAAATACAACAAGATAAAGCATTGAATTATGATAATTTATTGTTTATTGGACGCTTTTACCCTATTGTTAATAAGTAGGAAAAAATAACATCAAAAGTGTCTTTAAGTAGGACAATTATATCTCCATACAATTTTTATGGACAAGAACATGTTTAGTCATTACATCGTTGAACTGACCACAGAACATAACGAGCACGGTATTAAGCCATATAGCTATGGAATGTGTTGCCATATTCAAACTCATAACTTACAAGTTCAAATTTGCAAAATGTAGCCAACAATATGCATTTTAAATAGTTTCACGTCTTATTTGCAAAAAACACAAAAAAAAAACAAAAAAAAACAAAAATGAATCTTAGATAAATTGAAATATGGTTGATAAGGGTAATGTCTCAATAACTTACATATCTAAATCCATGCTCTAAATATCCTTATTGAAATCAATGCATCTATATATCTCCTATACTTCTGCTTATCTAAGTAGTGCAGTTCATATCGTGTACATATGTGTGAACGTCAAATATTTACCTGTGATATAAAAAGAAGTGAAGAGGAATTAAAGTTTAATGACATTTTCCGTACGTTCGATTAAGAAACAGATGTACCAATGAGACAAACCCAGTAAACACAAACAACGAAAGGACGAAAAACAGACAACATATAAAACACGTAAACACAAAAACAACTGAATATCAATTAACAACGCGAACTCTAGTCGTAATGAAAGTGAACTGCTATGTTGCTACACAAGAAGGGGCAGTTGACAATTGGAAAGTTGAAAGTCAACAAGTTTTTCATAGAGTTTTGTTGAAAGTGTTCCTCGAGAGTCTTTTTCGAGATGAAGATATAAATATGAAGCAGACTTCCTAGAATGTGTTGTGTCTTTTATTTTAAAGTTCTTTGGGATATATAAAATGTAGAAAGTCACCTAATCACAGTTTGTGTCCATTGGAATGCCGATTTGTTTTTGAAAAGTTTTTTCTCCAAATGGGACAAATATGTTTTCAATAAAAAAATCAAGCACACTGCAAACTTAATCCAAAGTGTAACAAATCTGATCTTTATAAGATGTTCTGGAAAAAAATGGAATTAATATAATCTAAAACAACAAAGTTGCCTGAATTCGAATATGTCTTTTCCATAAGTTTTTTTTCAGGCGACACAATAAGTTTTTCGTGTGGCAATGTGGTGTACAAAGTTGAAAAATTAAAGAATGAACCTCAGGGAATGACTGGAAATTAAAATTATCAAACAAAGATTTTAAGTTCTTCAAAATCCACATATGATTAATACCACGACGATTATAAATAGTGCCACTGTATGATTGTTATACTTCTTTGACAACAGACAAGATTTTAGTGAGTTGAACAAACAGTTCTGTAGTTGAACACGATGACGATCCAGCAATATACCTTTCTTTGTACGGATTTTGGGGGTGATTAGACGATAACGAGATGTGAAATAAGTGTACGCGACACTTATGTTGTTTTGTTTTTTTTTCGGTTCGTGTGATCTTGCTGTTTTGTTTTGACTGGGTTTGATCATACTTTTGTTTTGTTGGTACGTGTGATTATTTTTATTGTTTTGTTTTGACGGTAGGTGTGATCATGTTAATTTGGTTTGTAAATACGTTTGATCTTGTTTAGTTTCGTTAGTACGTTTGAATATGTTGATGTGTTTATTCGGTACGTGTAATAATGTTGTTTTGTTTCGTCAGTACGTTTAATCATGTTGTTTTTTATTTTCGGTGTGTGTGATCTTGTTGCTTTAATTTGCTGGTAATTGCAATCTTGTTTTCTTTTGTCGGTACGTTGTTGCTCTGTGATTTTGGTACATGTCGATATGTGTAGTTAGTTTGTCTGTCGGTACATGTGATTATGTTGTTTCGTTGTCGTTACGAGTGATCATGTTTATTTGTTTTTCTGTACCTAAGGAAACAACAAAACTTATTTCAGGTGGAGAATTCTTTTTTCATATCAAAACAAGTATGGTAGATACAGAGCATCTGCTTCAGGAATAGGATGTACATAATTTAGTAAGTATGGAAATCTCATGTATCATGTGGCTATAAATATGTTTAGGTTTTGGTAACAAATGATCCGTTTTAAACGTGTTTTTCGTATTCTTTTTGCCTTTTAAAATTGTACTCTATATTTAAGTTTGATGAAGATTATATAGCACAAGTAGATTTTTTTGGCAAAAACTGATTAGTTTAAACATCTTCTTTCCTGAAACCCCTTAACGAATTGGAACTAAACTTAGTTGTGTCTTCAGTACTGAACGGTGCTGATTTCGGTCAGCCCAAAACCATTCGTTACTAAAATAATGTATGGGGATCAAAGAGTAGATTTGCATTTTTATTTTTATTCATATTACATGTCCAGCATGGGGTATGTCTAAATGTAAAAGTTTATGATTGACTTATAATATAATTTTATTTAGACCGTTCTACGAATAAAATAGTGGGGTGTGGGTACAGTGTCTCAACTAGTAATGCTGCTATTACTGGTGTGTATAATCAATAGTAGTCAGTACGTCAGAAATAAACTACCCTTGGGGTAGGTATCTGTTAATTATAAAAAAGCTTGGTAGGTTAGCTTTCTATTACACACTCGACCCTTGGGTTAAGTATCTGTTAAAAATTATTTAAAAGTGCATTTTTTAATTGTACATGAAGGAATTTATTGTAACTAAGATAGTATCACCAAAAACAATTGAATATTTACACTTACTATGAAAGTATTTTTAACATTTAAAAACAGTTTATTATAATAACAGTTGTTATCACAATCAAGGTTGGCATGCTCAACCGTTGTTGTAATAAACTTTTTATATCGTAAATTATCAAGGCTTGAAATAAAACAAAAACCAATAAGTATAACTTGTATTGGCCGAAAATTATATCAATATATAACATATTATATAAAATCAAAATTCATACAAAAATATAAAGATAATATAATAATTATAATTCATATCTAGAAAAATAAACACAAATTTCAAAATAAGAAGCAATTTTTTGGCTACAAAGTCCGCTTATTGGTAAAAAAAACCAAATATATCTGAATAAGAGGTGGGTGGGAGGGTAAATCAAACGAGCCCTTAGACAAATATCCAAATAATAAATCAAAGAAATATCAACCTAACTAATAAAGAACATCAAACAAAGAATACTTCTGAACAATGAAATTTTATAAGTGAGTAGATCTAAGTCATACTTCTCTGACTTAGATCTAGTAAGAACTAGTAAATCCAATCAATCGTAAAAGGACAGATCTCAATACTTGCTAATTAACTAATTTTAACATATTAAAATTAACCCAATTTAATCAAACTTTATATTTATTTTACATCTTAGTCATTTAATTTTAAGAAAATTGAACCAAAGGTTTCTTGGGAAATTTTTCATTGAACATAATGGAATTTTAACCACGGAAAAATTTGACATCTTCGAATAGATTAGCCTTTTTATTATTAGCATTATTTTATATGGCAGAAATTCTTCAGAATATTTTTTTTTCTTATCCTCTGCTGCCAATATATTTTTTTCATCAAAAATCATTTTCAAAATATTTTTTTCATCAAAAATTATTTTCAAAATATTTTTTTAGGAAAAAACCAAGGCCCCCTTCAAGTTAAATGGTCGGTCCCTAAGTGATATTTTTTTTTTTCAATTAATTTTATTATGCTATATATGCATTTCATAACTTCTGAACATTCACAGGGAAGAAAGTATTAATATTGCTCGCATAACTTTTCTTTTTTTTTTTTACAACAATATAATACTTTTATTAACAATATGGCTTGTTACAACTTTACCTCATTGCCCAAGCTTCAATAAGGTATCCCTGTGAAAACTTTCCGATTATCCAGGGTATAATCAGACGTTAAACATCTTTTCATTTGAGAACATAAAAACAATTATATAAGATGTGTATTAAACATATATCTATATAATTTTTAACCTTCTTAAAAAATAATCTATTTTCTGATAAATTGCATTCAATAAATGATCTTCTGATCTCAGCCAAAAATATCTTGAAAACATCAACTTGTTTTTGTTTTTGTTCAGAAACATAATAAGATTTATATATACTAAAGGCTAATAAAGTCAAAAAGTAATTTAGATCCTGATAACTATTGTCTGAAATTTTATACCCAAATACCAAATGTTTTAATGTAATTTTTAGGTTATATTTTACCCTTGTCAACATATGATATATCCTTTCCCAGAATGTTTTTAAAAAAGTACATGATATAAAGAAATGCTCATAGTCCTCTTTAATGTCACATACATTACATCTATCATTTGGACAGATTTTCCATTTGTATAAAAGGGCTTTAGTTGGAATGATGTAATTAATCAGTTTCCATCTAAACACCTTTAATTTGTTTTCTTTAATATTTTCAAAAATAAACAAAAAAACTTTTCTCATATTTGGAGCCTCATTTTCACTTAGCAGTCTTAACCAAGTATTGATACCAATAGGTTTAACGAATTTCTCAGCAATTAAGAAATTATAAAATATTTTGTTGCTGAGTTCATCGTATAGATATAGTGAGTTTCGCCATCGTATTTTAATTTTGTTAATGTTTACTTTACTTTTAACTGATTCTTCTCTATTAAGGCTTATATACCATGCCGCTGGTATTGCGCATTGTAACATCTTAAACTCGGCAATCCAATTATTTTTTATATTTTAACTTTCCAAAGATGCAAATTTCATTGAGTCGTCCATCTTCATCTAAAATGTCATTTACATATATCAATTCGCTGTTAATCCCAGATTTAAAAAATAAACATTTATTTTTTAGTTTTATATATTTATTACCCCAGATTATCTGTTTTCTAATTTCTGAAAAATGTTTGGGTGGATTTGTTGTCCCACCGCCTGTTTGAATCCAACATTCCAAAACCTCTCTATAAAAAGCAGGCAACATATCAATTTCTGGAATTGATTTGATGCTATCTAGATTCATATTAAATAAGAGTAAATCTCTACCAAACGCATTATAAAATTTTGTTGGAATAATTTTCCAGTTTGCTTCATCGGGTGATAATAATCTTCTAACCCATGAGGCTTTTAATGACTTGAAGTAAATGTTAAAATCTACCATATTTAACCCCCCACATTCATATTTTCCTATCAAAGTTGATCTTTTTACCTTATCTACTTTCCCATTCCATAGGTAGTTATAACAACAACTCTCAATCTCTTTGACATATTTATCTGGTATGATAGCTGATGTTACTCCGAACGTAAATAAAGGCATAATTAATGATTTTATAATAAGTATCTTTCCCATCATAGTTAAATTACGCCTATCCCATTGTTTTATCATATTTTTCATTTTATTTATTTTACCTTCCCAGTTAAGTTTCTCACATTCTTTTTTGTTATGACCAAAATATATCCCCAATGCTTTAACTGGTTCGTTTGTCCATTTAATCCCTTCTATCTTATCTTTACAATGTTTCAATTTCCCAATCCAAAGACCTTCAGTTTTATTTCCATTTAGTTTAAGACCTGAGAAAGAGCCGAAAATTTCAATTTCATTCATTGCATTTATAATATCGTCTTCGTCACTACAAAAAAGAGTTGTATCATCAGCAAGTTGTGAAATTTTTATACTGTGAGATGTCTCATCAACAGTAACTTTTATCCCTCTTATACCCCTATTGTCTCGTATCCTTAATGCCATTATCTCAACAGACAATACAAAAAGTAATGCGGACAGGGGACATCCTTGTCGGATTCCTCTAGTGTTATTAAAAACTTCCGATAGCCATCCGTTATTCAGTACACATGTCTGTATACCGCTATACAGTGTTTCTACCCACGAAATAAAAGAATCATTGAAGCCAAAATATTTTAACACTGTAAACATAAAATCCCATTAGAGTGAATCAAACGCTTTTGTAAAATCTACAAATACTATTGCCCCCTCTACGTCATATACATCGGTATAATCGATTATATCTTGGATTTGTCTCAAGTTAAAACCAATAAAGCGTCCCTTAATATACCCTGTTTGGTCGGTATGAATAAGTTTTGGAAGAACTATTTTTAGTCTCTGAGCTAAAACACGCGACAAAATCTTTAAATCGACGTTTAGTAATGAAATGGGTCGATAATTGTCCAGAGATGTAGGATCATTCTTTTTGAATATAAGTGACAAAACACTTGTTCTTTGTGTATATGATAATAGTTTTTCCTCGTTGCCCGTATTTAAAACCTTTACTAAAATGTCTTTGATTTTTTCCCAGAAAGCACGATAAAATTCTAAAGGAATACCATCTAGCCCTGGTGATTTATTCAACTTCATATCATTAATTGCTTCAGTGCATTCTTCTACTGTTACCCTACCATCGCATATATCAAACTCTTTTTTATCTAAATTGCTATTTTTGTCAGAATCGTATATGTAGGTTGTTAATAGTTCTTTATCCGGTTCGGTCGAACTATATAATTTTTCGTAATAATCTTTAATCGTATTTAAAATCTCTGTCGGATCAGAAACTAAGGAGTCTGAACCTTGTTTTTTAAGTTCTTTGATAGATTTATTTGCCTGTCTCTTTTTCTCCAGTCCTAAAAAGTACGAATTATTTTTTTCGCCTAGCTCAACCCATCGCTCACGTGATCTGATTTGCGCTCCTTTGGCCTTACTTGCGTATATGTTCTCTAAACGTTGTTCGATGTCGTTAATATCATCATTTAAAGTTTTATTCTCGCTTGTGAGTTCATCTCTCAACCTTAACTTTATTTCTAATTCTTGTTCAAGTTTTCTCGTTTTATCTTTTGTTAATCTTGATTTATTTTTACAATATTCTATAGTCTGATCTCTTATCTCAATTTTCAAACTATCCCATAAAAGGCGGATATCTTTACCATTATTTGATGACATTTTATTTGCAAAATAATCGATTAATCTATTCATCAACGATCTGTATTCAATGTCTTCTAATACAGAGACATTTAATTTCCAAAAACCATTTCCCCTTTCGCCCAACCCGCTTCGTACTGTTAAAAACACACATTGATGATCAGTCGATTTAATAGAAGCTGGTTTAATTTTACATTCTTTAATCAAAGACAGACACTCGTTTGCAACAAGAAATAAGTCAATTCTACTTGCTTGCGTCTTATCTTTTCTCCGCCACGTAAATTGAGTAGTATTATGATTTTTACTTCTCCATATATCTATAAGTTTATTATCGTTCATAAGAACTTTAAGACTGTTAACCGGTTCTTGAAATCGCGTGTTCGCATTCTCATGCTTCCGATCTACTGTCTTCAGAGCTTCATTAAAATCTCCGCCAATGATCGGGTTTCCAATCGTCTTTTCTTTAACAAAATCATTAACCTCTTTAAAGAATGAGTTTCTGTCTGCTCTGCAGTTTGGCGCATATAGATTTAAAAGTGAAAAAAAATTGTTCATTTAATTTAACACTAAGTAGCAAAATTCTGCCATTGCAGTCGCAATATTTATCAATAATTTCAAAATTTAAAGACTTATCAATTAAAGTGGTCACTCCTCTACTAGCTGTTGTGCCATAGTTACTATAGAAAATGAATTTTGAATCACGCTCTAACTTATTTTGTGTTCGCTCATCAAGATGTGTTTCTTGCAAGAAACAAATTGAAATCTTATTATTTTTAACCCATTCTAAAACTCTATATCCCTTTTCAATATTATTCATCCCGTTAACATTCAACGTTCCAAAATTAACAGTTTTAGCCATGATGTTGATTTACATATAATATTAATATCATATAAAGTAGCACATACATTAAAACCTTCATATAAGAAGTTCGGAAAACAATACATATCATATACAGTATGATAAATATAAAACAAATATAAGACAGACATGTACATGTATATGAAAAAAGTAATTTGTAAATACCAACATTCATTTTTGTTGATTGATATCGTTTACAGGTTATCGTCATTGATTTAGCTAAACCTAAAAACAAAACTATCTGACCCACTTCCTTGCTTTGACCTATATTCACCTGTCTTATGAATGTGTGTAAAATAATGTGACAGGTGTAAAAAATTAAATTACTTGCTTGAAAAGTGCCGAGAACAATTTTTTTCATTTTTGAAGGTACTGAGGATTTATATAATGTGTCCCAGCTTTTACTTACACTCATAAAATGGTTTCTTTTGGGATATAAGAGTGACGAATAGAATGCATGTGCTTGGAATAATTTTACAAATGAATCTATGTGTACTTTAAATGAGTTGTGCTGCGTTTGGAAGTTTCTACAGCCGCATCTAGTTTGGTGTATGTTTTTTTCTTGACTCCCAATAAGTATGATAATAAGAATAAAGGTAAGTGAATTAACATAGTCTTCTTGTAATTGCCTTTCATGTACATTATTTAACTTGAACCATTTATTCTCGTGGTAGTAGCTTAATCCGATATCTAAAAATAGTAACAGGGAATACCAATGTTGACATCTTAGATCAATATTCGGCTTTGTTGCAAACGCCCACTTTGTAAAACACTCTTTGATATATGATTTTTCTTTATAGACAGTGATAACCAAGTTTTGTCTTACTATATGATAAAATATGAACATTACCACAAGGTTAAAAATAAGTGAATATTTGTATGAAACAATTTTTCTATTTATACATAGAATGTTGACAACTGTTCCGTTCTCTAAAAATAAAAACGGTAAAAACCAACGATTCGCAATCATATGTATAGGAGAAGTACAACTTATTTTTTCTTTAACAAAATCATAGTCTTTTACAACATCTATAAAGGTACATAGTACAATAACCACATTAATTAAACTCTGGAATAGAGCTTTGATTCTTCTACACTTTTTATAATCTTCTATAAAGGTACATAGTACAATATAAACCACATTAATTATACTCTGAAATAGAGCTTTGTTTTTACTACACATTTTATGTTTTTTTTTAAACATTTTTTCTTTAAAATAAAAAAACATTGTTTACAATTTATATTCTAATTTTTATTTATTAGTATTGTTTTCAGTTTTTCTGGATGGCTTCTGTTTCTTAGTTCCTCCTTCTGTTTTGTCATGCAAGTTTTCTGTTGGTGTGGGTGGGGTGTGTGTAATGTCCATCCTCCTTCTGGTGCTTGCTGCTGGAGTGTTCATAAAGTGGTCTAGTGATGACTGACCTTTACCACCAATGTTTTGATTCCTACTCCTTCTTTGTTTCTCACCATCTTGTTTTTTGTCTGAAGCTTGTGACCCAGTTTCTTTTTTTCCCTTTTCATTGTTTTCTTTCTGAGCATTGTCAACTACTTCTTGAACATGATCACCACCTTCAGGGTTTGAACTTGTTTTTTCTTGTACTTCTAGCTCATGTTGTTCAGGCTGCATAAGATCTTCAGTGCAGTCCATCATCTTGTGACCACTTTTGTGACAGGATTTGCAGACCCAATCATTTGGGCAATTTTGAATAATGTGGTTTGGTTGCAAACACTTGTGACATAGTTTCTCTGCTGATTCTGAATTTCTACCTTTTTCGAATTCTGGCTGCCCACTATGAAACACAGCTGCCATGTACTTTCCAATCTGTATATATCTGGGGATTGGCTCTTTGAGTGTCTTGCTGATTATTACTCTGTCTCCTGTTTCACAGTTGGTAAGCTTACCGTCTATCCTTAGCCTTTCTCTGAATATACCTTGTATTTCACATCCATGTATTGTCAAGGTGCGTTCTATTTGTCCATCGTCAGCTGATATCGGGACGTTCTTAACCTTGATACGAATGGTATCTGGCTGTAGCCTACCGGGATTATGAGGATTTTGTGAATGAAGGGGCACCTGCCTGCCACGCAAGTGTAGACCCTGCACCAACAGCGACAGTCTGTCTTCCTCATTATCCATGTAGATTCTCCACATTTCACGCACTCTCTGTATTCCCTTTATACAGTTGGCGGGGACTTTTGCACCAATTGCCTTATAAATCTCAACATTTGTGATCCATTGCGATCTGGGCGGTGTTAATCTACCAAAAAAGTCTACATCTTTCATAAAAATACGCTTGACATTTTCACTAGGGATTCTATGGGGTGTTTCATGATTGGTTTCACTGGACATTTGGCTCTTTTGTTCGTTTTGTTCGTTTTTATTTGTTCGATTTTCTAAAATATCTGCGTACGACGCCATGTTTTCTTTGTTTACATCTGCATTTTGACTTTCAATGTTCATTTCTTTTGTTTTTATCCCTTGTAGACCTTCAATTAACCGTTTCAAACGTTCCACTGTCATTCTCCTTGCAATTTCTTCAACATTAGTAGCCATTCTGCTTCTGTATCTCGTTAATTTCCAGTTTTTTGGGCACTATCGCACCGGTAAACCTTGGCAAACCAAGGGCGATAATCTTGACTCTAAGTGATATTTAAGAGTTATCTGACATAGGTTTTCTGTACCCCCTTTAACCGTCTTGATATCATCCAATATGACTAATAGTTATTTTAAATAGTGTTCCCTCTTTTTCGATCTAATTTGAGAATTCTTTTTCTTACAATTTTGGCTAAGTGTCAGATATATTCTGAAATTACAAATACCAAAAATATGACAATACATGTATAATCTGAAATTGTTATAAATGTTCTACTATGGCTAGTGCTTAAATGTACTAATTGATTCATATGTAAGTCATTTTGAGTCACTTCTAAAAAAAATCTTTGAATTCTTTATTACAATCACGGTTGACGACCGATCGCGAAATCCTTATATATAACAACAACGTACCGTTATGGTGATAAACTTTTTTAATCAAACTAATTTCGTCTTTAAATCATCTAAAATGACTAATAGGTAAAATGTAAAATAGGTACTTATGATTATCAATGTCTTTCCCTTTCTGTATGAAAGACATTTTTGTGTTTCTTCTGATCATTATTATTCTTTTAATCTTCCGCCGCCAAAAGGAGTGTCGCGACATATCTTTCCGATACTAAATAACCATTATTCGGTGATACCCTGACTGACCCTTAGAAATCGATCTATTTTTAGATCTTTTTAGTTACGGAGTTATCTCCCCAAACTCTGTTTACTCTTGGTATTAGGTCAATTTAGAAACCGTAACCGATATCAAATTCTGAAGTATGAAAATTGTTTCTTGGACGATTTTGATGAAACTTAGTTTCCATGTCGATTTGAGGTCCTGATTACAAATCTGTAATCAAATCTGTATTTTGGTCCACCACTTTCAAAATGGGCGCCATCAGGAAATGTTTTTTTAATAACTTTTTAAGCGTTACAGAAAGTAAAGACAAAATGTGAACAAAAAACGCTCTCAAGTAAAAAACCTAAAATTTGAGTCCAACAATTGTATGATTTGCTTGAGCGGTTTCCAAATGGAGGCCAAAATATGTTATTAAGACAACAGTTTAGGGTTTCATCTACATGTATGAGTCTATGAACAGAAAATATCAATTTTCCAAGAATAAGAGGTAACATTGAGACAGCCGAAATATCGACAATGCAAAGACAACACCTGTAAACACAAACACGATCTGCAAGAGAAGAAACAGACTGCATAAAAAGCGTTTCAACAACTGAAAACCAACCAACTACACGAACTCATATCGTAACGAGAATAAACTTAGGCGCTCCGGAAAATTAAAAGTTCTAAATAAAGCCAACCCGTTATGTCTACAGGTTGTACCTTTGTACATGTTATAGCATGTTAAGAAATATGTGTACAAATTGTAATAAAGACGGGCAAAATATATAAGTCTTAATATACACAATTCTAGCCTGTGCATGTTATAACATGTACACAAAAGTGGCAAAAAAAGTTATAACAAAACTACCGAACTTACTACAGGATTTTTTCTTTAAAGGAGAGAAAAGACAAATACAGGAAGACGCATACGGGAGAAATCGAATGACTGTGTACAAGCTAGGCGTTTCAAAACAATTAGTTGGTTGGTTAAACCAGATTTAGAATGACAATCAACGTGCATAATATATTTCAATCAAAATCATTTAAAAGATACTAGCGCTTTTAACAAATTTTGGTTTGATATTATTGCTTTTCTACTCAATCTGCAGATTAGCAAGACATATTAAACATATATGATTCATATTTGGATCAATTTCGCGAAATCGACACACTAGGAAGGCTTTGTACAAAGCTCTATGACAAACGTGATGACTTCAACTTTTCAATAATAACATGTTACTTTCCCTTTCTGTTTAGCAACATTCCGTCCGCTCCAGAATATGGAGTTTACGTATCACAATTGATTCGTTATTCCATAGCATGTGGGGAGTACAACGACTTCCTTGATAGAGCTACATGACTGACAAGCAAATTGTAAACACAGGGGTACGTTGCTCCCAGGTTGTTGTCATCACTCAAGAAATTTTACGTAAGACATCATATGCTTGTATACAATTACAGGATTTCTATCTATCAGATGTACACAGATGTTAGTTTGACATAGAGTTTGGTAATGTCATCCTTTTCGGATTTGATGAACACTAAATCGATCCTTGGCAACGTGACGGGTGTCCTATAGCAGGCAGGAACTGCTGACTCTTCCGGAGCACCTGAATTCACTCTCGTTTTGACATGACTTCGCGTTGCTGAATGCGGTTTTTGTTGTTATGTGTGTGTGTGTATGTTTTATGTTGTTGTGTGGTTTGTTTCGTTGTGATGATTATTTGTCTACCGGTTTTGTCTTTGTCTTTACGGTTTTATGATGTATATTGCCCCTTTGGTACACCTTTGCTTTTTATGTACTCATCAAATCTATCAAGCAGGCTTTATGAATATCTAGATATGCACATACATGCTCAACCTTCAAAAGAAACGTTTTTTTTTACATATGAAAGCAATTGACCAACATTAAACCTTTGTAACTTTCAAACAACTTTTATTGGACGACTAATGTGTCTTTTGTCCTCTATTATCTTTTAAACAAGAGCTATGAAGGATGTTTCCTTGCTGTGGTTCTTAGTTTGAATTTGGTGTTGGAAGATGATTACTTCACTGTTTTGCATAGTTATTGTATCTTTTACCATTCCGTAATATCATGATTTAATTAAGGAAAATAAGAGATGTTCGATGACAAAACAGGACAAGACCGAAAAAAGTATGCATTCAGCATTATATGATTATATAAGTACCACAGTCACAGTCGATTAAAAAAAAAATTCTACACATATGTTTCAATAAAAGTAATAACAAACTACCAAACTGAGAAAGTCAATATCAATGTCAAAGAATAAGACAAAACAAGGAAGACATAACGGAGAAATTGAGATTGTAATGAGTCTGATCATGACTTTGGAGAGGCATCTAAAAAAAAATGCTGGATAAAACCATGTTTTACGGCGGCAAACCTTCATCTTCTAAGATCTTGCAATCTGTTGGAAAAATAAGAGTATTGAGGTAATCATCAAAGTAAATATATAGATAAACACTATAAAAACAATTATGAACATATCCTTCGGAGGAAATTTTAACTTTTAACTTTTCAACGGTTTGGTTGTTTTTAGAAATATGTCATTTTCCATTGTAACATTTTCAAAGGAAGAAAAGTGACATAAAACTTCGTCAAAGTTTTATTTCTTTTTTGTATACTTGATGGGGTCAAAATTATGAAAATCCAATAACAATAAATGAAAATTTTGCTTTAACAGGAGATGTAATTTTTATATCCTTGAAATTGATAAACCTTTACCTCTTTTGTCGGGAGATAAAAAAAGATTCAACAAACATAGATATCGAACTTGTATAAAAATGGTTGTCAAACATACATTAAATAACAGGGTTGTCAGACTTCAAACTTTTTCCTCTATTTCATGTTTTAAAAATAAAATTTGTGAATCTAAATAAATGGTCCAGTTACAACAACTAAAAGGAACATACATCAGAAAATATTTTGTTGAATGCTTTTAAGGATAAAATAGTTTTTATCCTCTGAGTTTTCTATTTGAAAATGTAATATTACGGCATTCGGCCGAAATCGAATCGGCATTCCAATGGGCACAAACTGTGCTCCTCTCCTCGCCGATTTGTTTTTATACTCTTACGAGACTGAATTTCTTCAGGGACTCGTAAAGAACAAGAAGATGAAAGAGGCAAGGTCATTTAATCTTACATTCAGATATATTGATGATGTCCTTTCTGTCAATAACACTTCATTGGGTAGTTGGATTCCTTCAATATATCCTCCGAAATTGGAGATTAAAGAGACCACCGAATCTAATTGCTTCACGTCTGTCTTGGATTTGCACCTCGAATTTGACCCAGGTGGTCATCTCAGTACAAAAAATTACGATAAACGAGACGATTTTAAAAATTTTCAAATTATTAATTTTCCTAATCTACAGAGCAATATACCTACTTCTCCTGCATACGGTGTTTATATTTCTCAACTTATTCGATATGCCAGAGCTTGCACACATTTCACAGATTTTTTGATCAGACACCGGTTTCTTCGTGACCGACTTTTGAAGCAGGGCTATAAGAAAATACGTCTCATACGATCACTAAAAAAATTCTTTCTTCGTTATCAGCCACTAGTAGAAAAGTTCAAAATTGAGTTAAAAGATATGATAGTTAATTGTTTTAATTAGTGTTTGACTGGTCTGCTGTACTGAGATGATCACCTCAATATCCCTATTGTGTCTCACAACTATGTTGTGTTCTATGGTCATTACCGGATCCTAAGATCGCAATGGAAGAGGGAGGTTTGGCGCCATAAAACCTGGTTTAACCCACCACTTCTTTTGGAAGTGCCTGTACCAAGTCAGGACCATTGCGATCTTTAATTCTTCTGGTTTTGTGTTTTTTCTCAAATAAAAATTACAACAAAGTTCCAGACAAAAGCTTCTGTATTTTGTTCATGATAATTTTCATATCCTACGTGTCCTATTATTTTCGACTTATAAAACCTAATTCCAAGAAAATTTTACATTGTCATACTATTTTACGTAACTATATATTATGGGTTAAGCAAATTTTACAATGTCATACTATTCTATGTAACTATATATATTATGGACTTGAAGATCGCAATGGAAGACGGAGGTTTGGCGCCATAAAACCTGGTTGAACCCACCATTTCGTTTGAAATGCCTGTACCAAGTCAGGACCATTGCGATCCACCAGTTCTCCGGTATGACTGATTCGTTTTTGTCATTTTCTCTGGACTATGAAATTGATCATTCAAGTTCGGTAGTTTTGTTATTACCTTTATTCCAGATGATTCTTAAACTAAGCATGGTTTGGACTTTGCTTTTATTGAAAATTTACAAAAGTAGGAGATGTTTTATTATCTATATTATACATTTATATCAATTTAAACATATTTATTTATCCTCGATTGGAAACCAAGCGTAATGCTTCTATAAAATCCTCTCCAGTTTGGTGGCATTGTTGCGGCTCTTATTGAGCCTAATCTGTTTAACTCTACAAAGGGGTCTTAAACGTACACAGGGAGTATCTTTTTCCATAAAAAGGGAAGCATTTGTTCGAAGGACTGGTATCGTTTCTTGAGATCTTCTTCGCAAATGATGTCAAGAAAGAGTCGGAAATTCTATTCATAAAAATTTCACTTGTGACGAGGTGAAGTAAAAATCATATCATTTAAAACTATGATACATTTTTCAATAAAAAATGCCAAATCCTTACTAACGTCACTTCTTGACACGTCCTGGCATTTGTCAAATAATGACACACCATATAAAAAGATAAAAACTATAGCCTAGATAAATTGTTCTGCAATAAAGCACTTAATCATCTGCCTAAAACAATGAGGAACGGATGTTTTCTAGCATTGCTGGGAATAATTCTGGCTTTATTCTGGACAGTAGAAAGTCAAAATAATCCTGCAGATCAGGACATTGTAAGTTGTTTTAAATCAAGATAACTGTGAAATTTTGATTTACATTTCTGTTTCATTTTGGCATATTTATAGACTTTTATGGGGTGCAATCAATGCGAAAAATTAATACACACGTTCATGATACTAAGGTTAAAATGTTAAAAGGCAAATTTGAATCAAGAGGGACCTTGAATCTTCCTTTGACAAATTGGAATTCAATTTTACCTAGGACAAATAAGAAAAAGTCTGATTTGCTCTGGATTTAAACCAGTCCAAATCAGTATTCTACTTTGTCCAGAAAACTAGAAGAAAATTGAGATATCTAGCTTTGCTCTATGACGATTCTTGGAGATCCTGATTTTTCAGTGGTGTCCGGAATAATAACAATAATTAAAACACAAATGAATAAACGAAAAACATAATATATTTATTGTTCATTCAATTATAGTGAATATAAAATTTAGTTGTTCAGGGCTTTTTACGAAGTTGTTGAATACCCGCGCTACTAAGGAGGGTTTATAAATTGCAGCATGAATGGAGATTTTTGTTTTGAACTTTATCCAATATGTCAGATGGATCCAGAATCGTTCTAGGGCTAATCTGGATATCTCAATGTCTCCTAGGATATCTCCAAATTCTGATTTACACTGGATTACATCCACGACAAGAAACAGAGCTACCAGTTGGGTATCCGAATGACAAAAGTCCGAAAGGACAGATACAAAACCAGTAAACACCAACAAGAACGGGACAAAAACAGACAACATGTAAAAATGGCAACACAAAATAACTGAATATCAATCAACAACGCGAACTCCAGTCGAAATTAGACTGAACACAGGTGCTCCGGAAGAGTACGCATTTCTTGCTTGCTACAGCACACCCGTCTCGTTGCAACAGTCAATTCAGTGTTTCAAATCCGGTAAAGGAAGACAAAAGAAAGCCCTATGACATACCAATATCTGCACTCATCTGAGAGATCAATATCCCATATTTGTCTAATAGTGCATGATGTCTTCAGTAAAATTTCTCGAGTGAAGACAGCAACCGAGGAGCAACATAACCCTGTGTGAGCAATGTTTGTGTCAGACGTGTCGCTCTGCTAAGGAAACCGCACGCTCTGGAGTAACGAATCAATTGAGATTAGAATTCCAATTTGTCCTCGGAGTTATTGGACTTACAATTTGCCCTAGGAGGATCCCGGGTCGCCTTTGATTCAAATTTGACCTGTAACATATACATTAAATCATAAAATCAATTCATTTTTATAAATAAATATTTTATCTTAAAACAATGAATGTTTAATGTGGAAACGGCACAGTGTATTATGCAACGTTCCAAAGGACAAGGTATGATAAGGACTGTTTTTGGCCCCTTTTTCAAAAATGAAATTTTATGCTCAAAAATTGATTTATAAGATATTAAGTAATGAATGTTGATAAATTTGAATGTTTTAAACAAATTATAGATCCAATCTGATTTTAGCATTCGATCAAACTTGACGAAAAAGTGACTTTTTCTCTAAAATACTCGAAATTTGGTATATTTTCGTATGTTTTTGGCTTAAATAACTATGAGCGGACAAGCGGCCCACAAAAATATTCTAACTGTGGAATTGGCATACGAAAACTAATATTTCCAGAAATTATCTTTGTGGGCCGCAGGTCCGCTCATATTTAAATTTAACCAAAACCATTGTCATTTTAACAATTTTAAGCCAATTTTGCTACAATTCATAGTTCTATCATTTTGTGCACATGCGTAATTACGCCATATGTCAAATTTTCAATAAAATTGTGCTTGTTCCAAAAAATACAACTTCTGAATCCCAAAATCACACCGTTATAATTCAATATTCCGATTTTGGAAAATTTGACCAATTTAGGGGGTCAAATTTGTCTTCTTATCCTAAGACCAACCAGTGTAAAGGAGCGGAGTAATCTCATCAATTTATAGTTCAAACGTTTTCTGTTTAAAATTTTATGATTCTACTGTGGATTCATTTATTTTTGTGGGTATCAATTTTCGTGGTTTGAGTAAAATTAATAGCTCCGTGAATTCTTAAATTCGTGGTTCTGAAGTTTGCAGCATGAAGATCAACGTTATATTTCTTTTTCGTTGGGTATCTAATTTCATGGGCCAAGGCCACCCGCGAAAAACACGGAAATTGATACCCCACGAATATTAATGAGACCACATTTTGTGGTAATTATCCAATTTAAAACAGGAATTTTTATCAAAGCTAATGTTTGTATTTCGTCGAAATGTTTTTTAGTTTTTGTTTGTCATGAAGAGGGTTTTTCATTGTACTTTAGGATTTGGCTTGAATCATATGTAGTTTATTTTCAATCCAGGGCCTGTTGAAAAACAGCGTGCAGCTACCACTTGTCACATTGAATGCTGCTGGTTGTTTTCCATTGTGAATTATTTTAAATTGTAATTTATTTTGTAGGTTTTGTCATGTACACTTATTCCACATCTCACTATGTTCTTTGACAAGAATTTTATTCCATTATTTGTTTAATCTATATTTTTGAAAATTGTATCAGGTTTATTATGGCTTTATCAAGGTACCTCAAGGACACGACTTACAAACCCATATAGGGGAACTTCTAGAGAAACAACTACAAGACACTGACGCGGAAAAGGTAAGTTCTTACGGGAGGCTTGATATTAACGGTGAAATGAAGAATCATAAACAGTTTGGGTTTATCATGTTTATGATTGCAAAAGATTAATAGTGATACTAAAAGTACTTTATTTCAATTGATGTATAAAAAAGGGTTTTCAGATCCCCTGTGTTCCTATTGGGCTCGTCATATTACATAAAATTATGGTGGACGAAAACTAGTACACGGTAGGTCCCGTGTCCGGCGACAGGATTGTTTTTTCGAGAGGAATTGTCCAGTTTTTTCGAGAGAGGTCCAGGTTTTTTCGCCTGTCCGTTTACTAAAAAATGCTTAAATTCTCAATTGTAAGTGAAACAAAACAAAAAAGAGGATTAAAAGTATTCAAAATGTTCAAATTATTACTTTTCTTCCACAAAAGTCCGTAAAGAAGCATCAGTTAATGATTTATTAAAATTGACCAGGTTTTTTCGAGAGGCACAACAACTTGTCCGGTTTTTTCGAGAGATGTCCTGGTTTTTTGAAAATTTTGACTAGAGAGAGGAACTGGGTTTTGTGGAAACTATACTACTTAAATGGAAACTAATATCCCTCCTACTCAATAAACATACATTTAAACACATTACATGCAAAAAATTAAGTTTGTTACTAACTTTAAAGCATAAGTAGACTGCCCAAATGCATTATCTGACTTATCTTTGAAGACTAAATTAGTATTTTGACAAAATTAGTTTAATGGTACATTTGTGACTTTCTTGACGTGCTTTAATAAATTACCGGTTTCAAAAAGAGTGATTGTTACGGTGGGCAAATTTTTGAAAGGTAACTGCAATCTTGTTTTTGTGCCTTTTCAAGTCTTTGAAACTATAAAATCTACATGTATGTCAGAAACAAATAAATACAAAAAGAGCATATTCCACTGGTGCATTCTGTTATTTCAAGAGTTTAAGGGTGTTTTGGAATATGGGATATATACATATTTATTCCTGGAATACGGGATATTTGAGGCAAAACAAACTGGGATATAGAATATTTAAATCTATTCTATTTACAGGGATATAGGATAAGAAAAAAACCTCTATTTGGATACGGGATTGGAACCCCTTAACGTATACATATGTATGTAAAGATACAAAAACTTAAATAGCATTTGAATCTCATACTCTTATGTTGTTTTATGTCCAGTCGACACTATTTCAGTCATAATCAGCAGGACAAGAGCTAATTGAAACACCAAAATGAATTCTGTAGACCCACCCAGGACACAGACCCATGTATGTCATTCGAAGGACCCATGCACGACCACAAACCAGAAGTAAAACGAACCAACTCACAAGATAGCCCAATGTACCGTTAATGCACCATAGGCCAATGCATCCAGAAAGTGACGAAATCCTCCCTCAAAAGTTTTGCACAATTTGGAACCCTTCCATATGGTGACTGACAATGGAGAACCCTTACCCGAAATGAGGTCATACTAGATGGAACATCTACCTGTGTGGGATATGGCCAACTCATAACCAGTTTCACATAACCATCCTTTATCTGGCGAAAATACAATGCTGAATCCTGTTTGAACCTATACTCACTGAGAGAGAGAAGCGGGGTTGGAATGGGAAACAAAGGATCTGTTAATTTTGAAGATCACTGGAAAAGGGAAGAGGTGGGTAGGTGCGGAAAATTTAGCCTGCGACGGTGCACAATGGGATATTTTACGTGCATGAACCTTGGAACTCTCCACGCACGTTGGTCCAATATGGTTTACGGTCAAGTTTCCGCATTAGTATAGCCAGATAAACCGGCATTTATTATGACAGGGCTGCCCCATTCAACCACCTGTGGCACACATCCCAGTCGCTTTGTGGGCTAAGTGGCCTGGAAAGATGACAGGTTTCTTAGCACTCTTTAGTGGACTTTTACCGACAAGCTTAGCGCTGCTGCTAACCTATTCACCTTTCGGGCCCGCACGGGAGCATACTCTTATGAAGTTTTTTGTTGAAACTATCATATATACAACAAGTCGAAGCAGCCACGCTGCATATCCCCGCGCTACTCTGGTGTTTGATAGTATAAGGGCAAATAATTTAAAGAAAAAAACTATGACTATAATGAGCATTACTAGTACTATAAAATGTATATGTATTAAAATGAGACTTTTCCCTGGTAGTAGGAGTGATAGTAATGTAAAGAATTATGCATGACAAAGGAAAAATGTGCTCTTAGGCTACCTATGCAGCCCAGCCCCTAAGGGCATTATCAAAATTCCAAAACCTTCAGCAGAATCTACATCCATAGTGCAACTACTGAGCCAAGTTTCAGTTCGGTATTCCAAATAACCTGGGAGGAGTTGCTTGACAAAGAAACAATGTGCCCTTAGGCTACCTATGCAGCCCAGCCCCTAGGGGCCATATCAAAATTCCGAAACCATCAGAAGAATCTACATCCATAGTGCAACTCCTGAGCCAAGTTTCAGTTCTGTATTCCAAATAACCTGGAAGGAGTTGCGTGACAAAGGAATAAAGTGCCCTTAGGCTGCCTATGCAGCCCGGCCCCTAGGGGCCATATCAAAATTCCTAAATCTTGGGCAGAATCTACATCCATAGTGCAGCTACTGAGCCAAGTTTCAGTTCTGTATTCCAAATAACCAGGGAGGAGTGGCGTGACGAAGACTAATGTGCCCTTAGGCTACCTGTGCAGTCCAGCCCCTAGGGGCCATGTCTAAAATTCCGAAACCTTCGGCAGAATCTACAACATAGTGCAACTACTGAGCCAAGTTTCAGTACTGTATTCCAAATAACCTGGGAGGAGTTGCGTGACGAAGGAATAATGTGCCCTTGGGCTACCTATGCAGCCGAGCCCCTAGGGGCCATATCAAAATTCCGAAACGTTCGGCACAGTCCCCACCCACAATGCAATCAATGACCCAAGTTTCATCTTTCTACTCCCTGTGGTTACTGAGATTATCCTGGACATTAACGCCATACGTACGTACGTACGTACGTACGTACATCCGTACATCGAACAGCAAAACATTATCCCCGCGCTTTCGCTAGTGCGGGGATAATAAAGAATAAATACATATGTGTAAAAATTAAGACGTACTGAAAGGGCAATCGAGTCTTATATAATCCTGGATAAAACAGCAGACATGAAAGAAGACGACTCTATGATACAAACAAACACATCCAAGAAACAACTACAAGTCAAGTTAAAAGAAGGTAGCCCAGAAACTGTAAGCAATTTCTGCTTGTCGCAACACAAATATTTTGTTTCCAGTCAATTATTCAAGGAGGCTATTTTCAATTTATAACAGTTGGTATTTATGCTTAGACAATAGATTAATGGGTTCTGGTTGTAGGCGTCAATTATATGTGCCTGCCTGTTTATATAGGCTATATAAGGTTGAATTCTTGACTTTAACTGACGTATTCTTGTCCAAAACCCTTGAAATGATAGTACCGTATTCTTATTTGTTTAACAACATACAATGTCTTTTAAAATATGATTTAACAGGTAAACAACACGCACAACTTGTCTTTCTAAAGTATGAAAAAACCTGGACCTCTCTTGCAAAAACCTGGACGCCTCTTGAAAAAACCTGGACATGTATTTTATTTTAATTTAAAAATATGTAAGACGCAACTTTTTGGCATCAATGTTCAGGATGCCATAATATAACAGTGATGTTCACTTATAATGGTAAGCAATCTCGTTCAATATAGTTGTCTTTTAAGGGGCGAAAAATGCAAAAAGGTAAAAAATCAAAAAAACAGCCCACAATTTTATTTAGGAATCACATTTTTTTATAGGAATTGGTGTTGTTATACAATATGATAATACTACAAATATGCCTACCCGTTGGTAGCATTTTTTCTTCGCTTTCAGCTAAAAATCCCTAAATATCACCAGAGTTTGCATTTTTATTGATTATTCTCTTGAAAAAACCAGGACAATTGTAAATCCCTCTCGAAAAAACAATCCTGTCGCCGGACACGGGACCTACCGTGAGTATGTGATTTGATGTTATATTTTGTGAGAAAGCGT
>CAXARO010000570.1:0-61047 GCA_963971305.1 Arcuatula senhousia | reverse complement strand
ATTCTGAGGGGTTAAAGTTGTGAAAAGGTTTGGTACAGAAGTACATGTACAGATTTATCATACCTTTTCTTTATTCTGAGGGGTTAAAGTTGTGAAAAGGTTTGGTACAGAAGTACATGTACAGATTTATCATACCTTTTCTTTATTCTGAGGGGTTAAAGTTGTGAAAAGGTTTGGTACAGAAGTACATGTACAGATTTATCATACCTTTTCTTTATTCTGAGGGGTTAAAGTTGTGAAAAGGTTTGGTACAGAAGTACATGTACAGATTTATCATACCTTTTCTTTATTCTGAGGGGTTAAAGTTGTGAAAAGGTTTGGTACAGAAGTACATGTACAGATTTATCATATCTTTCCCATGAATTAGTAAACAAGAGGCTCCCAGGAGCCTGAATCGCTCACCTGGTCTGGATGTCAACCCTATGAATACTTTTGTAGAGCTAAATGAGCTGAACATTTTAGCAAGCAACAGCTTTTCTCTATCTGCAATAGTTTTCATTCTATAGGCCAAAAACATTATTTTTCGCCTTTAAGGGGCTGTAATCCCTACAAGGGGTCATCTGACAACTTCAACCCTATGGAGACTTTTGTAGAGCTAAATGAGCTGAACATTTAAGCAAGCAACAGCTTTCCTCTATCTGCATAATTTTCATTCTATAGGCCAAAAACACTATTTTTCGCCTTTAAGGGGCTGTAACCCCTATAAGGGGTCATCTGACAACTTTGACCCTATGGAGACTTTTAAAGAGCTATATAAGCTGAACATTTAAACAAGCAACAGCTTTTCTCTATCTGCAATAGTTTTCATTCTATAGGCCAAAAACACTATTTTTCGCCTTTAAGGGGCTGTAACCCCTATAAGGAGTCATCTGACAACTTCGATCCTATGGAGACTTTTGTAGAGCTATATAAGCTGAACATTTAAGCAAGCAACAGCTTTCCTCTATCTGCAATAGATTTTATTCTATAGGCCAAAAACACTATTTTTTGCCTTTAAGGGGCCGAAACCCCTATAAGGGGTCATCTGACAACTTCGAACCTATGGAGAATTTTGTAGAGCTATATAAGCTGAACATTTAAGCAAGCAACAGCTTTCCTCTATCTGCAATAGATTTCATTCTATAGGCCAAAAACACTATTTTTCGCCTTTAAGGGGCTGAAACCCCTATAAGGGGTCATCTGACAACTTCGACCCTATGAATACTTTTGTAGAGCTAAATGAGCTGAACATTTAAGCAAGCAACAGCTTTTCTCTATCTGCAATAGTTTTCATTCTATAGGCAAAAAACATTATTTTTCGCCTTTAAGGGGCTGTAATCCCTACAAGGGGTCATCTGACAACTTCGACCCTATGGAGAATTTTGTAGGGCTAAATGAGCTGAACATTTAAGCAAGCAACAGCTTTTCTCTATCTGTCATAGTTTTCATTCTATAAGCCAAAGACATGAAAAAATGCTATTTTTCACCTTTAAGGGGCCGTAACTCCTATAAGGGGTCATCTGACAACTTCGACTCTATGAAGACTTTTGTAGAGCTTTTGATGCTGAAGCAGTAACGTGGCATCAGATTTCATCTATCTCTTAGGCCATGTAAAATTAATTCTCTGGTTCTCAGACAGTTGGTTTTAAAAAAATGGGTAGGTAGGTAGGGGTTTTATTTTATTTTTTTATTGGTTTTTCAAATGAGGGTAGGGATTTTTGGTTTAAATTTTATTTTTCAATGTGTCTGATAATAAGGAGTGGATCGTTTGTTTTCATGCATATATGTATTGTATTTATGATGTTGTACAAATGTATGTGTATTATGCTTGTTTTTTATTATCTAAAAATATGTATTGAAATAAATAAAAATATGAAAATACATGCTTTATTATTTAATCAAATCATTTATCTTGGATGGTACAACAGGTAACTGCACAATCAGCTAGTCTGGTACATGTGTATGAATGGATTTCCATCTTGGAGTTTCCATAAAAGGCATTTAGATTGCACCAATTTGTCAAATCAATACTTGAGTAGAGTTTTGGTCTGTGACATTTATCCAAGAGTCTGTCTGTTGATAAAAAGTTTTTGTCAAAAGTGTAAAGAGCATGAAGACTAAATTCTTATTCACATTCATCAAGAGTTGAAGACAGTCAGTAAATAAACTTGTCAATTAGTCCTTTATGGCAGACAGTTTCATCTTTTCATGGACAGCAAACAAAACGGCAAATGCAGACTTCTCTTTTGTCATAAAATCACTTGGTTGCAGGAATACATCGTTACTTTCCAATTAATCTCTTAAAAATGAGTCCTAAATAGTCTACAACTTCGGAAATCTGAGAGAATAAATTATTTTTTTCATTCTCTGTGGTCTTGTTACAGTCACCAACATCGACTTTTAAATCCTTCTTTCCATCCATATCCCACTTCATGTTTTGTATTCAATTCACTTCTCCACTCAGGATCAAATTGCAAAGTTTGTCACAGTCATTGCCATATTGGGTGTATGGTTCATGTAACCATAATTTAACTGTTGTTTCAAATTGAAACAATCTTTCTGATGAACACTGCCAATCGGCAGCCATGTTTTTCAAAGTAAACAAAGCTTCCAAACGTTTTGATCCGGGTCACTAGACGCTTTACTTCAATTTGGCGGCAAATTTGAAAATTTTATTTTGGGAAGACAAATACGGGTCGGCGGCGTTTTTTTTCCGGATCGGCAATAAAATTGCGCCAGCGGCCCCATTTTTGGAGGGTCGGCGGTGTCTGAGAACCAGAGAATTAATTTTACATGGCCTTATACTTTTTGATTTACAAGCCAAAAACAGTAGTCTGACCCCCATGGTCTATTTTTAGTAACGGCGGCCATGTTGTTTAGACGGCGGTCACCATTTGTGCAATCTTGGTAGAGGACATCCCATAGATGAAGTGTGCAAAGTTTCAAAGCAATCCCTTCAGTGGTTTCGGAGGAGAAGATTTTCAAAGAAAAGTTAACGACGACGACGACGGACGACGACGACGGACGACGACGGACGCCAAGTGATGGCAATAGCTCACATGGACCTTCGGTCCAGGTGAGCTAAAAATGTATGGTAATTAAAGATGAATATGTACATATTTATCCTACTTTTCCCATGAAGTAGTGAAAATATGTACAATGCAAATGTACATGTTCAGATTTATCCTACTTTTCCCATGAAGTAGTGAAAATATGTACAATGCAGATGTACATGTTCAGATTTATCCTACTTTTCCTTCCATTCTAAGCAAATATGTACAGTACAGATGTACAAATTATATACATGTCTATGTACAAATTTATCCAACTTTTCCTTAATTCTTCAGGGTTTAAGGAGTGAAAATAAGGTACAGATAACTACATATTTTCATTACTAAATTGAGTGGTCAGGACAACTCTGCCATCATATTGCAGAGTGATAAATATTTAACAGTATATTACCATGAACATTTCTGGTAGCAGTTTCCTTGGCTGATCTCTGTCTCTGTTCTATACTGTAGCCTCCTTCTATTACTCCAAATAAACTGGTAGACCTCAAATTCTGTCAATACACAACAGGTACTTATAATAAATGTTTGACAAAAAAAAATAAATAATAAATTATGTTAGACGTTTATGTTGACCTCATAAGCAAAGTGTGTTGGGCCATATACATTGTAACACGAATTTTCATGATTGTACAATGTATCAGGTGACAAAGTGACCTTGACCTTTTGATTTCTAGGTCAAATTTGATGCTTATAATACCAGTGCTTGCATTGATTGCCATTCTTTTTTTCATTGAAATGAGAGTTGCTTAGACTTACTGTTATTTACTCAATGTTTGCAAGTGAGATTAGAGTGTTACTCATAAGTAAATGTTTTCAATAGATGTATCTAGTTTTGTCTACCTTATTTAAGAATTAAATGTATTATTTTTTGGGTTTTTTTTTTTTGAACCAATAACTAGATTTTTCATGGTTCACATTTAATGTGTGAAGCTGATTATGAATAATGTGCACCATTACAAATTTAGTTCATGGCTTTTATAAACCAAAATATTATTACAGTTAATATTTATAAATAATTTTATTGATATATTCGGCATGAAAATTTAGTAAAATAATATTTTTTCAATGAAAATATTAAAAATTCAGTTAATTCAATTGGCATATTAATATTTATACCTGTCAATCACATTGCATGTGGCATCTGTGTAACTGCAAAGTGTATAATTATAAGCCTCATTGTTGAATTCCATTTTAAACTGGATTCAATAATACTTTAATTATAATATAAGGCGTAGTTTAAATGATAGTTAATCCAAACAAATTCTTTTGACATTTTAAAAGTTTACTGTAGAAAAAGAACCCGGTTTTTCTTTCAATGAAACTAATGATTTTCTAAAATTTATCTTTAAGGTTACTTATTAAAGTGATTTTGCTTGTTTGCAGTTTGCTTTGATTTGTAATTCATAAAAAAAACCTTTGAATCTTTCCATTTGCCTAGAATGTCGTCAAGAAAATTGAGTGTCCTGTCAAAAGCCTTCATCAATCTTTTCCTTCCCGAGTCTTTCTGTGTATCACCATCGTACAGACATTGACATATATCTGGCTGAAATGTGTCCTGGATCTTCATATAATGACTGACGTCTAGCTGTAAACATGGTAAAAGGCATAAACGGAAAAGAAAATGTTACACAAGTTCAAAAATCTACAAAGCTTTTGTGTTGCATCAAGTAGAAACTGCCTATACTTTTCTCTAGCACAGTCATTCACATCATCAGTTGTATATTTAGCTGGATTCTGTCATTCAATATACCGTAGTGGGTATTTATTCTTTAAATGTGTAGAGGGATATAAAACAATCATAGATATCCATGACCAAACAAGCTTTATTATATAGTTGTAAATAAAACTCTTCCTTTTATAAAATATTTAAGATTTGTTCTGATGTGTATGCAAGTTTTGGCATAGAAGTAAAGATATTCACCTTAAGTTTCCCTCCTTTAGTCCAGATAGCTGTTCCCGACTTCTCATTGTATCCTGAGGGTACCTCAGTTGCTGGGTCATGGAGGGAACAATACACAATAAAATCCTGAAAATAGAAAGAAGTTGAATTAAAACCAACCTTATATCGAGTTTATAGCCTTATATTGCTGTCTCTGACTTCTTGCTATATCTGAATGACACTTCAATCAATGAAAATCTAAGTGATATATTTAAACCACACTAAATCAATAAAACTGTTTCTGATTTATTTATTGTATACTGAAAGCTCCTTTGTCGCTGGGTTATATAGGTAAGCAAGACAATCCATTGGGATAACAAAAAACAGACAATGGTTACATTATATGTTATCCAAATATACACAGGTAGACTACATGTATTTTTAGAGTCAACTTATGGAACGCCGTGACTGTCTTATATGGTCAATTATATTTATATGCTGTGGTTTTCACTTTATATGCGGTGCTTTCTTCTTTATATGCGGTGCTTTCTTCATTATATGCGGTACTTTCTTCTTTATATGTGGTACTTTCTTCTTTATATGTGGTACTTTCTTCTTTATATGCGGTACTTTATTCTTTATATGTGGTGCTTTCTTCTTTATATGCGGTGCTTTTTTCTTTATATGCGGTGCATACAGCTTTATATCATGTGCTTTTATCTTTATATGCGGTTAATATATCATTATATGTTGTAGTTCCTAACTTTATATCGGGTACTGGTGTTTATACTTTATACGCGGTTAAAACTTCTTTATATGCTGTTCAGTCTTCTTTATATATGCGGTTCGTTTTTCTTTATATGCTTTGCATGAATATGTTAGCAAACTTTGCTGGAAAATTTTGACTTGGCGAAATTTTAGTATAATTTACAAAAATGGAAACTATGGAGGCAATTTTGATAGAAAGTGGGTTTGAATCTCTTGTAGAATTGTTTATGAAAGAAAACATTACGCCTGATCTAGTAGGAAAGCATGATACAGTTGGGTGTAAAAGATAGATCAGATATGATGAAATTAAGAATGCAATGTCTGCCACATGGAAGCATACAACCTAACAGGAAAATTAGTGGCTATGAATTTGATTTTCCTACGAACATTATTCAAAATCAGCGACTTCTCCATAGTAGAAATTAGTAAGATGCTCTGTGTTTCCGTAAGTACTGTCTACAGAAAGATGAGAATGTATAACATAAGTAAGCTAGACTTTGATGAAATTGAGGTTGAAGCATTAGACCATGAGGTACAGCTGACTATCCAGGAATATCCTCATAGTAGTGAAGTGATGTTGAGCCAAATTTTACGTCAGAGAAACATTAAGGTAATGGTAATGGTAATATACTTTTACACCCATCTGTTTCATTTGGGAGACCGACAGCTTTCCTACTAGATCAGGCGTAATGTTTTCTTTAATAAACGATTCTACAAGAGATTCCAACCCACTTTCTATCAAAATTGCCTCCATAGTTTCCATTTTTGTCTCGCCTGCGACGAATAGTCGCTGAAGGCGAGACATAGGTATTACTTTCCGGCGGCGACGGCGGCGTCGTAAACTTTTTTGTAAGACTTTTGTGGACAATGAATTGCTTGAAAAGTATAATACCTAGGCATCTGATATTTGTGTATACAGACAGTTCAGGTTATGGTCTACATAACCGTCACCATGCCTTGTGACCCTGACCCCATTTTCACGCTCCAGTGATTCTGTGAACTTTTTTCAGGCCGTAAACTTTTTTGTAAGACTTTTGTGGACGATGATTTGCTGGAAAAGTATAATAGCTAGGCCTGCATCTGATATTGGGTATAAAAACAGTTCAGGTTATGGTCTACGTAACTGTCACCATGCGGTGTGACCCTGACCCCATTTTCACGCTCCAGTGACTCTGTGAACTTAGGTCTTTTTTCAGGCCGTAAACTTTTTTGTAAGACTTTTGTGGACTATGAAATAATGTGAATTGCTAGAAAAGTATAATAGCTAGGCATCTGATATTGGGTATACAGACACTCATTGTTTTATATCAAGAAACATAAGCTTAGGTAGTTGATTTAAGTGATTTTAGTGGCCACACTTGCTGTAACTTATACTAAAATTTCACCTAGTCAAAATTGTCAGGATTCATTTTTCCAGCAAAGTTTGCTTACCTATTCATGCAAAGCATATAAAGAAAAACGAACCGCATATAAAGAGGACTGAACAGCATATAAAGAAGTTTTAACCGCGTATAAAGTATAAACACCAGTACCCGATATAAAGTTAGGAACTACAACATATAATGATATAATAACCTCATATAAAGATAAAAGCACATGATATAAAGATGTAGGTACCGCATATAAAGAAAAAAGCACCACATATAAAGAAGAAAGCACCACATATAAAGAAGAAAGCACCGCATATAATGAAGAAAGTACCGCATATAATGAAGAAAGCACCGCATATAATGAAGAAAGTACCGCATATAATGAAGAAAGCACCGCATATAAAGAAGAAAGCACCGCATATAAAGTGAAAACCACAGCATATAAATATAATTGACCATATAAGACAGTTACGGCGTTCCATATCAACTTATATCGACCAGTTACTGTTGAAAATGTTTTAATTGCAGTATCAAATACATTGTAGGCTACTTAAATTGTAACTTTTTCAAAACACAATTCTACTTTTGAAAAACAAACTTTGTTTATTAGATTGCTAACCTGCATGTTACAAAATTTGGCTATCCCTTCTTTGAACTCTGACACTGCTTCAACATGATCAGCTCTAAAGAAAAAATAAAATATAAAATAACCAAACCAAAAACAATTACAAGTTCTTTGAAAATACAGCTGATCTTTTAGGAGTGATAGGCTTTTTCAGTCTATTTGTGAGTGGACTGAAGCTTAGCTGAACAAGCCTAACAACAACAAAATCCAATCACATGTTAAAGATCAATGCCAGTTTTTTTCCAGAAAAACACATATACATTGTAAGTTCCTATTTCTCCTGAAAAATTTGGATTTTTAAAGCATGAAACCCTAGGTAGCTTATTCTAAACTTTTTTATTTACACTACATTCTATAAGCTGACAACAATATTATCATTATTGACAGTTTTTATTGGTTGGTGCGAGACCACTAAAGGTGCACATCTCAGCCTGGTCATCTCATAGAAAATAGTCTTTGAGGAAGATATACTTAAACTAACTGAATTAAAAGTTTGTGCAATAAGATGCAACATGTTAAATGTCATTTTTGATAAATTTATATTAATTATAACCACATGTACTGGCTAAAACACAAATATTTACAAAACATTGATTTCTATTCATGTAGGAAAAAATACTACTAGTATTGTGTTTACATATGTTATATGCAGTGACTTACAGTGAGCTCAAATACATATGTGCTATGGGTGGCACCCTTTTTATCTTCTTCAGCACATCACATGTCAAATGTGGTGGGTGGCCTGTGGAATGATAATGGATTTCTAAATTACACATATAAATTATAAGGGGGGGCTACATGTTCATATACATGTAAGTGAGTGGTACACACAATTGATTAAATTGTGCATGACACAATTGCAACCTGAACCTTATGCATATGCAATTTATATGTAACTGACAAACCTAATCATATACAAGTATGCCAGACATCTTTTTAAAGCACAAAGAAAATCAGCAAATAACATGTACATGTATAACCTGATGAGGAAAATAACCAGCACCTAAGACAAACATGTCACCAAGATTCCCTGTCTTTAATTACAGACTTACACCTGTTATACATGTACATGTATTATGAATTAACTCCTTTAAATGTGCATGTGTACTGCAATAATATAACTCAATATCCTAGGTAAAAAAGTTAGACATCTATAGTCAATGATCTGAGTCATCCTAAGCCTTTTAAGAAGATGGAACCTCAGATGTACCGTATAAGTGTTTTTTTCCTGGGTGGAAAACTTCGCGATTTTGTTGAAAAAGGGGATGATTGTATTTACGCGTAATATATAATTCACGGTTGATAGAATATATTATAACACTTTATATAGGCAATTAATATTTTGCGAGTTTTAATTTTCGCGTCCCGTTGTTGGTCACGAATAAAGCGAAAATTAAATCACCACGAAAATAACCACTTATACGGTATTATATTTCTTACCTTGCTAACACATCATCATCAATATCGAAATGCAGATAAAAGATAAGGGTTATAAGTTGGAAATTCCAAAAATACTGAACATAACCATACCTCCCCTAGTGTAAAGCATACACATTGGAGTTTCCACTGTGGTAGCAGGTTTTCCTATTTCACTAAGTATCCCAAGCCTGCAACCATTCCTTACACTTTTGATTGTAAACTTCATTCTACTACCATAGATTTCATTCATGTACAAAAATCAAAATCTAAAAAAACATAAAGAAAAACCTGTAATATTAAATAGATTTGCAACATGTATTTGTCCAAAAACATGTGTAAGATATCACAAGGGTATGAATGAGAGGTTTTTTTTTCTCCAGGTAAATACAGGTATACTATTTCTCTTACTTCTTTTGCCTATCCTATCAATGCAATAGACTATTGGCCATTTAGTTTGGGATACTATTTTGTAATTGATTTAATTTTACCTTTTATATTATCAGTATGAAAAATACATTGGTTACCAAATTCCTTTATTGTTTGTGACTATGATAATCTACCATAAAAATCTGAAATCTTAATACAGGCATAAAAATGTTTTTTTTTCACCAAACTGATAAACAAGACATAAGTACAAAAAGTTAATTGGGTTCCAATAATTGTAGCCTTTTCAGTAGAGCACTGTAGTCATAAAATTAAGCGACAAGAAATAGACACAGACAGAACACATACAATACATGTGGTAATATTAAATACATACAAAGCACACATGGCAAGCACTACAGACTTGAAAAACATAAAAAAAAGCCTGATAAAAAGATTTTTAAAAAGCATATAAAAGAGAGCAAAAGCAAACACATAAACAACAATATGGTTCAAATATACTGCACCAGTCTTGGGTTAAGGTTAAAATTTTAACAAATTTAGTGCTTTCATGCAATGCATATGCAAGACTTGCCCTCCCAACTAGAAATCATGGCCTTGAATTGATTAGAATTAGAAAACTGCCTGAATTGTTCAGGCAGTGAATTCCAGAGGACTTGAGTAGCAAACCTGAAAGGCAGGAAGCGTAACAACAAAAATCATAAAGAGACTACTGTGCTTTAAGTAACCCTTGTTAATACATTAGGAATAAGAAGGTTACAAATTAGAAAGTATTCCCTGAATTGGAATATATGTGTGATTACCATCTATAACGTACTACAAACTGTCAAAACTTTGAAATGAAAAAAAATTGTTGGAAATGCTTTGGGGATGAAAAAAGCTGGGGAGTGAAAGCAACTTTTTGATTATGTGGTATCTAAAATTTACAACCCGTACCCGTGCCGAGAAATAATAAACGCCTTGCAAAGAAAAGGCTCTCAGGAGTCCATTTAAATCGCTCAGTAAATTTCAGTAAATATGTATAATTACTAAATGGGTTAGGAAATATATATAATTCCTAATTCTGACCAGTAATTATACAAAAATACTGATTTTTAAAGAAGTTTTTATACACATTTACTGATTTGATTTCAGTAAATTTGTAGAATAGGGCAAAAGCATTCCAATTCATTCTCTTAACACAAATTTTATCAAGCTAATTACTTTTGAATAACTATGATTGTTTTATTCCCCCACTCATTAATTCTCTTTTAATTCTAGTTATTTTGATAATTTCAGCTATGCTATAAAATGAAACAAAATTATAATAGTGAAGTCAATTTAAATTTAAAGTTAGTAATCATTTTTATGATAAGATTTTTTTGCTAAGTTTTGGCATAGACCTGTAAAGTAAATCTAATATACAGGTCTGTGTTTTTGGTCAGAGGGAAAAAACACCTTAAAAATATTTTCAAAGTCTTTATTTATTTTCCGTTTAAATAACAGTATCAGAAAGTGTGTCAAAGAATATACGGCTAAGGCTTTAATTTTAAGCATTGAATAGTCCATATTTCGGGCAACTGTTAATGACTAGTGTTTATTTTGGGTAGTATTGCAGGATTCCCTAGCCTTAAAGTCAAATTGACTGGCCTACATTTTTCTATGCACTTTATTTTTATCAAATATACCAATACACTAAAAGTTTAAATTTTACCCGACTTCCATTTGATTTGTTAGGATACTTTTCTAAATCTTTTGCAATATGAGACATTCGGTAATTTTAAATAATAAGAAATGGTCACAAAATGTGAATGTTTTGGTAAAAACAGGTTTGAAACAAACAAATGTTCGTGATAAAAAGGCAGCAAAATGTGCAATAAGTTGCCATCTGAACATATCTTTAAATATAATAATGTGCCACACTTGCACAATTATAAGAACTGGAAATATTTCCAAATCCAATTCCAATAATAAATATGAGTAATCTAAAGGGATTAAAATTCTGTGAAATGCTTTGTGCTTATTTTGCTTTGCTTGACACAATTTTTTCTTCATACCATTCACCATTTCATTAGTCTTTAGGAATTATACTTAATTACTGCTCAATATTTTAGTAATTATGTATAATAAGTAAAGAGGCCAGTTATTATACATATTTACTGAAATTTTCAGGAATTATGTATAATTCATATTTTTATACCTCAGTAGTGGTTTTCTTTAATAAATGCATATACAATATTGTATTCTTTATGTATTAATACTTACACAACTTATTCTAAAGGTCCTTAAGGAAAAAATCACGAAAAAGCTCACTCGCCCGTTCTACGCTAAGAGGGACACGAAAAATGGCAAATTATTTTAAAAATGAAATTATTATATTGTATTTTTTGTTTTTGCCTTTCGATTAAAAATAATTTGAGGAAAAATAATATATAAAAAATCAGTAACACCATGCACTCTATCAGGATTAAAGATGTCAAAGAAACAAAATTGCATGTATTTCCAATGAAATCAAAGTTATGACGTAAACACATACGATTTTCACCGATTTCGACACATATTTTGTCTCCATAATTTCTGTGATATTGCACACAGCATAAAAATTTAAACTGATTTTTTGACAAGAACCACAGCGTTATTATATATAGAAATTTTGAATATTTTCATTAACTGCAAAGTAAAGATAATGGCGTTACGTAAAACACACCCTTAAAAAATCGGGGATATTTTTTTTCTGATTGAGACCGAGTGTAAGACAATTAAAATTATTAAAAGCCCCAAACAGTTTTTATTTATCTTAAATGTTCTCATAAGATTTATAAAACATGTTCTTTTATCACTTTTGTCTAGGCGTTATTTCATTATCATCAGTTATATAGTACATCTTATAAGTAAATTAGTTCTTCGATTCTACCATGTCTTTATATATGCGATTCCTACCAAATTAATAAACAATTTGTCAAAAATACTGAAAATTTCTACATTTGACCTCTTATATATCACGATTAACCCAATCAAATCTAACCTGTGATAACTCAAGTAAATACATTTTTGAACAAATAGGGGATTTCAATCACTTACAGCCGATTGGAAAACGATATTTTGCATATTTTTCAGAAATAAACGTTAAAAATTAAGGAAACATGTACGCTAAAATACTTTTTTGCGCCACAAATATTTTTATCAATTACTCCTAAAATACAATTCCTAGCTTTAAATTTGTATCCCCTGCGTCCGGATTTTTCACAGGAACCTTTTAACTTTGAAAAACGGCGAAATCTGCGTTTGGACGTCGTAAGGAAGAAAGGACGACTATTTCTCAACCTTTAAATGGTCATAAACTCTATATTTAGACATTGTCAACCAAATGAAGACTTTTGTAGAGTCAGTAACTATGAGCTGAAAGGAAAAGGAACCAACAGCTTTTCTCTATTGTTCCCTATATGCTAATGTTTCTATGTTACCATGCCATGAGTTTGTTTTTGAAACAAGTGTCTATACAGCTACTCGTTTATCAAAGGTAATGACTTAATTACATTGCTGGAGTCTTACAGAGGATAAAGGATTAAAATATCCGACTATGCATTGCTACACCTGAACAATGAACTCGGGTAAACTCAAGCTTTATCCCTCTACTCAGCTCTGCAACTATGGAAGGTGATTTCTGTGACCCGATGAACTAGCACTTTCATTGAATATGTGAAAACTACTCATAGGTAGATGATTTTTTACCGGAGAGAAAAACTAAAAAAAAAAATCTATGTTTAGCAATTAAATAATTATTTTTTATGATTTTTATAATTTTTAACAATTCTTTGACTGTCACTTTCACATTTTATTTTGTATAATATATTTGAGCTATTTTTGCCAATGTGATGTTTTCAACAGTAACAATTTCCGTAAACAAGTTAAAATCTCCTTTTTATAAATGTGATTTTAACTGACCATTATAACATATTCAATAGGAAGATTAAGCACATGTACTCCAAAGTGCATGAGTTCCTGTTCAGTTTATTTTGATTCTGTGTCATCTGAAAGTTGTTCCATTTATTGAATGTTTTTTTATGTACTTTGATTTTCAATTGCATATTTATATTTATGAATGTGGCTTCATGTCGTGTATAAACACTATTATCTATTATTCATATAAATGCAATTTATAAAATTGAATCAACTGGTACTAGTAGATATTGATTATAGAACGAGGAAAAATACAATATTGATACATTTCTATATTAATACTTCTATGTTGTACGTGGAGTGATTCGTGCATATGTGCAGCCGTGCTTATTTTCTGAATATTGATATCTAGATTTAGTCAGAACTACTTATTAACGCTTTTTAATACAGTTAAAGCATGAAGAAAGAAGTTCAAGCCATTTCTAATATCGAATGATCTCTCGCTTGACCTCTTCCATCATACCAATGCACATTTACTAAAATACAGACATTGGACAGATATTGGTAAAGAGGAACAAGACTATGTGCATAAAATCATTTTTGGACTTACATTGATCGCATAACTGACCTAAATACAATATCACCTCCATTTGCCTTCTTTTGTAAAACACAAAGCACCTGTCGCAAATTGCGAACTTTATTAAACTTTACATAAGATATGGGTATTTTTTTGCTAATCACATAGATTTGGGTATGTTTTTGACGATTTTCTGACATAGAATGGGTACCAATATCAATCTACAAAATGCACACCTCGTCATAAAACACCAGAGTAACCCCCGGGGCTCCGCTCTTTATTTCCAATCCATGACTTTCATGACATTCTCTTGCGACAGAGTTTTCGGAGCTAATATCATCACTATCGTGTACGTGAAGTTATGGTACTCAACAACAACAGCAATACATCAGTTCAATTGAATGAAGAAAATCTAAAGACCTGTGAAGCATTTACATATTTAGGTAGTACAGTCAAAACCGATGGAGGAGCAGATACTGATATAAGTAAAAGATTAGCAAAAGCAAGAGCTGTGTTTAGCAACCTTAATAGAGTCTGGAAATCTAGCCAATACACTAAAAGAACAAAGTTGAAGTTGTACAACAGCTGTGTCTTACCATCTCTGCTTTATGGGTCAGAATGCTGGCGCATGACAGAAAATGACCAACAAAAACTGTCTACGTTCCATACTAAGAGCCTAAGAAGAATCATGAAAATATTTTGGCCGAACAAGATCTCAAACGATGAACTTCTTAGAAGATGCCAGGCAGAAGACATGTGCACAATAATAAAGCAGAGACGTTGGAGGTGGATAGCCCATGTCCTAAGAAGAGAGCCAAGCAACTTAACCAAAACAGTCATACACTGGACACCTGAAGGCAAAAGACGAAGAGGAAGACCAAAGATAACATGGCGGCGCACTGTGGAGGCAGAGATGAAAGATTGGAACCAAACCTAGGAAAGTCTTCAAAGATTGGCAAATGAAAGACAAAAGTGGAAGGACTTCGTTGCTGCCCCACACGCCAGAGGGCGTAATGGGCAATAAGTAAGTAAGTAAGTACGTGAGAAGGATCGGTCATTTCAAGATGGCAGACACTTCGTTTGACCAAATCAGGGGGTTTCTTTTCAGTGGTATTGTATGAAATCTACAGCACTTTACAAAATCTTAAATATCTCCGAAAGAAGGTAATAGAATTGTCTACTACATTTAAAAGACCGAAATAAAAAACATGGATGGATTTTCCATATAAGACTCCCAAAGTCGAGTAAACATCTGAAATGAAAATCGAAGCGGGCATTTCTCCTGAAATCGGTAATTTTACACAAAACTATAGGCTTTACTTACCGAAACGCAACTCTGGAAGCATTCTTTAATGGGAAGCCACCAATCGTCATTCATGTTGAACGTATATATGTTGAAAGATGTTCACAATTTAGATTTAAAAGTTTTGTTTATGTCAAGGAGCAGTCCTATGGTAATTTGCATATTAATCTTGAGAAAATGTGTTCAGGATCGGACTTCTGTCGAATTTTGGTTCAGGATCGGTCTTCCAATGTAGAAACATTTTAATACAAAAGATATGTACTAAATAGACAGTGTTTGGGCTTTATTTATTGTCCAATAGGAGAAGTAATTGAAATTGAGCCCACTGACGAAGAAAATCAATGATAAGATGCAAATACGGTTCAACTTCTTGCCCAAAAAATCAATCCAGGCACATCTACGAATGGATTGATGAGGGTATTTTTGTTATGCGTGATTGGTTCCTTTGTAGGTTGTCATGAATTGTGATTAAAAGAATAAATTTTCCCGTGAACTGTGATATCTTAAATTTGATTTTTTCATACCATGACCCAGACACCCATCAGAAATCTACTCTTTCAGATCATTGTTTGATTGATGAAAAAGTTGAACTGAATCTAGTTGACTCGATCTGTTGATATACATTGAAAACAAAACTTAAAGAATTACAGAAAAGTTATGTATTTTCAAATATCGATTAGAATTTCACCTAACGAATACGACGCATGGTGGGTTTATGTGATACTCCGAGCGTCGGAGTCAGCATCAACTTACCGAAGTGGTCAAGGTTTATTCTTGCTAACAGACAATATGCCACATCAGCCTATTGGTATGGTAGTTCCACCTAGTGAGCATGCTTCGGGCGATGGCTGTGATCTATCTTTTTTTCGAGTAAATGACCACTAACAGAAGAATACTAGTAGTTAAAGTTCATTACCACTTACAGACAAGTGCCACATCATTTATTGGTAAATGCACCTAATGATGCTTAGACCAATGCACACTTAAGATGCTGGATGTGACCAATATTTTCCGTATAGATTACCGCACTAACAGAATAATGGCTGACTGACTGACTGGGGAGTTTAACGTCGTGACTAATGGCAAAAGTCCACTCCTTTTTATAGCAATCCTGGGTACACTGTAAGCTTTGTAATCGATATATTACCTGTTTCAAAAATATTACTAATAACTTAAAATACATTATTTTGGTCTAAATAGATTATCATCAAATGAAATAACTGTTTGTTTCATGGCTTTTCTTTCCTTATCTTGCTTTGTGTCTTGAAAAAATATCAGTACTAAGCGCAAGAGTGCCAAGTGTAGTTTATTTCAATCAGAAACTAGGTTTTAACATAATAAGGGACGGACCATTTAACTTGAAAGGGGGGGGGGGCTTGGTTTTTTCTTTTGGTCAGAACAATTTTTTCCCGCGCCTATTTTTCGAAGACGTCGCGACAGAATATTTTTTTTTTCATTATTATCATTACTCTATATGGCAGAAATCCTTCTTCAAAATATTTTATTCTTACCCTCTGCTGCCAAAATATTTTTTTCATCAAAAATAATTTTCAGAATATTTTTTTATGAAAAAATCAAGCCCCCCGTAGAGTCTGCCGAAGGTTTCGGAATTTCTATAATAACCCTAGAGGCTGCGCTGCATAGATAGCCTAAAGGTTCACGCAACTCCTCCTATAGGTTATTTGGAATACAGAACTGAAACTTGGCTCAGTAGTTGCACTATGGATGTATGCAGATTCTGTCGAAGGTTTCAGAATGGCCCTAGGGGCTGAGTTGCATACGGGCACATTATTCCTTCGTCACAATTCTTTACATTACTATCACTCCCACTACCAGGGTAAAGTCTCATATCAATACATCTACATTTGATAGTAAAAGTAATGCTCTTTATAATCATAGTTTATTTCTTTCAATTATTTGCCCTTATACTATCAAACACCAGAGTAGCGCGGGGATATGCAGCGTGGCTGCTTTGACTAGTTTATGGTTTATGTGGCTGGTTCCATGGTTGAAACCCTTTTCACGAAAATTCATGTAATTCTTGTGCAGATATACAGCAAAATCAGCTTGTAACCTATCCTTTTCTTCCTTAGTACACTATAGGCAGACCCCTTCTTTTCAATCATTTCTGGATCCGTCCCGTGTTAACGATTTCTTGTCCAATTCGACAATAAATAATGCCCAGAAACGGTCTATTTCGTACATATCTCTTGTATTTAAATATGAAAATGTTTCTACATTTGGAAGACCGATCCTGAACCAAAATTCGACAGAAGTCCGATCCTGAACACATTTTCTCAAGATTAATATGCAAGTTACCATAGGACTGCTCCTTGACATAAACAAAACTTTTAAATCTAAATTGTGAACATCTTTCAACATAAATTCGTACAAAATGAATGACGATTGGTGGCTTCCCATTAAAGAATGCTTCCAGAGTTGCGTTTCGGTAAGTAAAGCCTTTAGTTTTGTGTAAAATTACCGATTTCAGGAGAAATGCCCGCTTCGATTTTCATTTCAGATGTTTACTCGACTTTGGGAGTCTTATATGGAAAATCCATCCATGCTTTTTTTCCATCGGTCTTTTATATGTAGTAGACAATTCTATTACCTTCCTTCAGAGATATATAAGATTTTGTAAAGTGCTGTAGATTTCATACAATACAACTGAAAAGAAACCCCTCTGATTTGGCCCAACTTATAAAACAAGGTAATATTATAATTGTGCATTAAAGTTCGTCACAACAGCACCTCATATGCAACAAGTGAGTATGTTTTATCTCTTTTTTCTAGTTTTCTATCGTGTGTGAAAACATGATCTACAGAGCGCAATCATATTCTCATGTGTCATTACGTCGGACTTCTGGTCGGGTCTTTCATTGGTAGATTCGTGGCGGACATGTAAAACCAATAACACAATGAACAAACTACGACAAAAATAACATGCAGTCGCTTTTTTGTAAAAACAAAATACACATGAGGATGTCCGCTTCATGTGTAACGTAGAATGAAAAAAATTTGTAGCCAAGACTGAAATTGCACAAAAAATTTAATGGATGGACGGACCATTTAACTGGGGGGGGGGGTGTGTTTTTTTTCTGGTTAAAATCTTTTTAAAGTGCCAAAGCGTAATATTTTTTTTCATTAATGTTATTATCTTAAATGGAACAAATTCTTCTTTGACAAAATATTTTTTCCTTAACCTCTGTGGCTAAAATATATTTTTTCATCAAGAATCAGAATATTTTTTTAAGGAAAACAACAAACCCACCTTTCAAGTTAAATGGTCGGTCACGAGCTCAACAAAATATGTACACTGTAAATAAGGGGCAACAGAGTAACAAAATTACAGTTCCGTATACTTGACAAATCGCAACTGTCCTGGTGCGATACGGCCGTTTTAAATGAATTGTTTGGATTGAAACTTTCTCTCTCGTTGGAGTGTATGGGCACTGTGCTGCACCACAGTGTTGCTATCTTTTGGATAAATAGTTAAGATTTATTTTTTGGTTTCCCATGACTAAACATGGACAGCTACTAGTCAGCAGATAATTATATAGAATTTTCGTTTTAAGACAATTTTATATAAAAATGGATATACTTTTTAATTTTCATTGAATATAATTTGGGCTCATATAAGTATGGATAATATTTCGTCCAATTTGATAAAGATGTGCCCTATAATATTCTGCATCAGCAATAAGCTATGATAAATAATCATCATCCCTAATTATATTTGACAACAATTAAGAGCTATAACATAAAAATATTCAATGAAATTGATAAATATAACTTCTTAAAAGTTTACTGATTATAAATATGGGTCATAATAACTGTTAAAGTTATGTAAATATGGGTCATGAAAATTGTCGATTTTAAATAAATATGGGTCATGAAAATTGTAAATTTTATATAAATATGGGTATTGAATTCAAATCGAAAATAGCACATCTCCACCCAAAAAATTAAACAAGTTACCCCCCAGGCCGACATTATATTCATCTTTTTTATTCCAAAAAAAGTTAATAAATATGTAAAAAATCTAAAAAGTTCACTAACTTAAAAGGTCTTTGCTGTTTACTCAAGTAAACAATTCATGCACAATGTATGATATTTTATAAAGTATAGAGTCTCATAACCATTCTAGCAACATTATTTTGAAGCTGTCTTAAATTTAAAATTTAGGGTCGTTTTTGGCCTTTTCCGAACATACTCCTTTATGTTTATTAGATACATTATACATTTTGGTCATTTACTTGTTCTATTCTCAAAATACGTATCCTTACTGAGGTTTGTCACGGAAAATTTGTTAATAATGGTGGAGAAAGAAGCCATCATTTTGATTTTCTTAAAAAAAAACCCAATAAATTTGAAAATTTGTACCGAAGATTCAATGTCTGATAGGTCAAATATAATGCCCCCTTGTGTATTCATTTGACAAAAAAGCCCAAAGTTAATTAGTCATTGTCAAACACGTCAGGCGGGGAGTGTGAATGTAAATTAGATGATTTTGAAGAACATTTTTTATTCCGTTCGTGCTGTCTTTAGTTTTCAGTAGATTCGTTACAAAAAATTAATTCGAACACAAAATTGATTCCGGTTAGTGGCAATTTCAAGGCATCTTACCACAACCGGAAGTGGTAATCTTAATCAACAAAATTGTGAATTTGGATTTTCAAGTTTTCATCTTTGGATGTCCGATGCTTAAAATTTTAAGGTCAACTAAAGTTCATTTTTCTTCGTCAGATAACTATATGCAATTATTTTACAAAATTTCCTTAAGTATTCATATTTGTTACGTTCCTTTTGTCCGTGAGTATATTTCATTTTAAATATTTTATTCATTCTTCCTTCCTATCAAATCTTATCAAAATACGTATCACTCAAGTATTTGAAGTTTCGACGTTGAGGTGATTTTGTAGGTCATACCTTGTTTTATAATGACCCCGGTGGTGGCTTTTATACTGAAGAAATCTAAGGAAAGAGCCAAGAAGATATGGGTTGTCATAACTTGTTAAATAGGCCAAATTATGAATTTATAAAGATACACCACAGATTGCATCATATATGCAGACAGTGTCATGGATTATGACCGGATTCTAGAGCTTGTTGGGGGATTCGGCAAATACCAGAAATTATTTCTGTTCCTACTTGCCATTCCCTCGGTATATAATGCCATGACAACTTTCATGCTCAATTTTATCTTCGGAGAACATGCACAAAGGTAGGTTATACACGAACCATTTTCTTTAGGGGGGCCTGGGATTTTTTTTTTTAAATATTAATTCCAATTTTTACAGAAAAAAATAAAAATGCTCCAAATGGAGCTGAAAAAAAAATAAATATTCATAAATTTTCAACAACAAAAAAAAAATACATCCTTTGATTTCAAAAGCCTGATTTTTTTTCTGCCTCGCTTCGCTCGGCATACATCACCTTATTCATCATTGCCTTTTGCTAAAGTTTCAAATTTTGAAATTGTAATGTGCTATGAAATAGTATCACTTTCAATATATGTTTAGTACATGCATACATAGATAGTTTTGTTCTGTTATGGTATAAACCTCCACTGTATGACTCCCAATCAAGATAATTAAAAGTTACATTGCATTTGTTAGACCTTGCAATGTAATTTACCTACATACTATTGTTGCATTATACCCATAAAAAGTTGAGAATGGTGTGATGTTTTAGACTGGTCCGTCAGTTTGTTTACCCAAGGGATCAAATTATTTCCATAACTGATTATTTGGAAACTATTGACCTAAGGCTTTCAATATTTGGAATTTATCTATGGTTGAATACGTTTTCTGATCTACATATCGTCTAGACAGGTCTAAGTTTTTTCCCCATTGCTTTCAAAATATAGCCTCTATATCATTTTGTGATGTCTGTCAGTTTCCATCGGAGCTTCGGCCGCCATCAGACACCCTGGTATAAAGAATGAACATTTGAAGCGCACGGTGTACATCTTAGACACTGTTGTCCCGCTGGGCAAATAAAATTATATATATATTTTTGAAAAACCTCCCCAAATCACTGGTAGATCCAGAAATGTCTACAAGACGGCATTGGTCAATCTTTACAGATTTCTTATATTACACACGGCATTATTGTGTTGTTTTGTAGTTCATATGATGTTTTTTTTAAAATGAATTTTGAAATCTAAATATCATGATTAGCTTTCAGGAAATCACAAGAATGGATGATTTTGCATCATTTACCCAAGAGCTTTTGAGGCCTTCAGCGATTCCCGTGTCTATTTATTATGCTACATGTAGTTATTTCGCAGGATCCCTAACCAAATCAAAAGCTTGTTTTTCTATGATCCCTTATTGGCTTCAACTTGTACTTTTCTTAGTCTTATTTCAACCCCTGACTGGCTGTTTCAGGGAAATTAACTTTTGAAAACTTTGAAGCCAAAATGTGAACCTATAAGATAACCATGTGATAAGTCCCCTACGTGACAAGGTTACCAGGACAATTACAAATGAATATTGCTTTCACTTCTAGTCTTATGAACTTTTAGAAGAAGATTTCACATATTGAAAAAGTATATTTATAAAAGAAACAAATTTTGGATTTTGGATATCCAGCTATTTGACTTTGTCTATTGTCCATACTGAATGTTTATTTTGGGGGATTCTGGTTTATAATTATTTTCATTTTTTTACTTTGTGCTTTCAATAAAGGTAGGCTGATATATTCGCCATATCTCCCTATATCTCATTTCTCCTATAAATATATATATGTTTTGAATATGCATGTATTCAAACTCAAAATACTATAGTCCAATGTACATTTTCATCTCCTACCGATAGTTTGTCTGTTTGACTTAATCCACATATGATCACATATCCCATTTGTCTTTAAAATATATGAATGTTACTCAAAATGAGAATGAATTACACTACCAACAATTTACTTACATTTTATCGGTACAAAAACAGCCAGTATATATACAGTACTTTTCTGCCCAGTCATATTGCATTACATTTCATACCCGTCATTTTGCAGTACTCTTATTATCTGTCATTTCACAGTAATGATAGTTGCAGTCATTTACCAGTACTGTCATATAATGTTAATTTACAGTACTGTTTTATGCAGTCATTTCACAGTACTACAATCTGTATTCATTTTACAGTACTGCAATTTGTAGTCATTTTTCAGTACTGTTAATTGTTGCCATTTTCAGTACTGCAATTTGCTGTCATTTTACAGTAATGCTTATTGTTGTCATTTTACAGTACTGCTATTTGCTGTCATTTTACAGTACTGCAATTTGCAGTCATTTTACAGTACTGCTATTTGTAGTCATTTTACAGTACTGTTAATTGTTGTCATTTTACAGTGATGTTATAACCGAGTTAATAGCGGTTTTGGTTATACTTTACACGATGCTTTCTATGTATGTATAGCTTTGTTTGTTTGTTAGGTGCTTTACTTCCTAAGTAGTATCTTGGAAATAATAATAAGATGGAGGAAAAGGAGGGGGCACAAGAAGGGCAATCCGGGTAGATACTTCTTTTGACCGCCATTCAGAGATGCGAGTGTAGCGGCGGGCAGATAGGCTCCTGTAGGGGATCTTAATCTTATCAAGAAATTATACATAGCAGGGTACTTTAATGTGCTTAAATTCTAGCGTTTTTTCCACCAGGTTTTACGCATTATATCCTGACGACCTCGGCATCTCTCAATAACAGGGCTCATTCAACCACATGGGGCACACATCACAGAGGCTTCGTGTCGTAGAGGTATAGCACTGGTGAATTGTGTGAAGTATAAAGGTCGCATCCGAGTGAAAATTGACAATGGTAAGGTAGAGACTGTGGTGAACGATGGGAATGTTAGTACGAGTGTAGTTGGTCATGTGTACAGGTTTCTGAGCAGTTTATAGTGGAATTATACCGACAAGCCTGTTGCTGATGTGGGACTATTAGCTCTCTGAACCCGAATGGTGTTAATTGTATAGGGATGAAAATTCGATTATGAAGCAAAATATTCATTTCATTTGCTTTTCCCGGGAGGGGGGGCACATAAAAATTTTACAAATCAATCGGAGAACTGATTTATATTTATTTTATTTAAAGAGGGTTGCTCCGAGATTTTCTATTTCCACAATTAACATTTGTAAGGGCGGCTCCTCCCTATACCTGGAATACAACAAGAAAACTCATTTTTCTGAATCACACTTTTTATAACTTGTGTTATGCTTCAATTGTTTTGTGTCTTTTTTTTTTCAACGTGGTGTTTTCCCGGGTAAACTAGAAAAATTCTTATGTTTACATAACGCATGTTTACCCTGAAACAAAAATCGGAATAAGGAAAAAAAATTGGTGACGGGGACCCGAAAAATTATAGAATTACGGTCTGAAAATCGCTTAGGACGTAGTGTTTGTCATACTGACCCATCCTACCAAGTTTCAAATCGTTCTCATGTACGGTTTCTGAGAAAAGCTTGACGGAAATTCGTACGGACGGACATGAGTAAAACTTAATGCCCCTCGACATCTCGTCGCGGGGGCATAAAATATCCTTTATTGCTTTGATAGATTGATTATTGTTTGCTTAATGTCCTATTTGCGATATTTCAGCACATAAACAAATAGAAAAAAATCAAGACACACAAGGGGCTCCCGGGAGCCTTTATCGGTTACCTGACTTCAATGCCTTTTTAAACATTAACAAGAGGCTCCCAGGAGCCTGAATCGCTCACCTGGTCTTGATGTCAACCCTATGAAGACTTTTGTATAGCTAAATGTTTAATCAAGAAAAAGCTTTTTTTTCTATCAGCAATAGTTTTCATTCTATAAGCAAAAAACACTATTTTTCCCATTAAAGGGCCATAACCTCTTTAAGGGACCATCTGCCAACTTCGACCCTATGAAGACTTTTGTAGATTTTAATGAACTGAATGATTAAGCAAGCAACAACTTTTCTCTTTCAGCAATAGCTTTCATTCTGTAGGCTACAAACATGCAAAATGTTATTTTAAGGGCCGTAACCCCTATAAGAGGTCATATGACAACTTTGACCCTGTGAAGACTTTTGTAGAGCTAAATAAGCTGAACATAATTTTACGCAAGCAACAGCTTTTCTCTATCTACAATAGTTTTCATTCTATCGGCCAAAAACACAATTTTCACCTTAAAAGGGCTGTAACCCCTATAAGAGGTCATCTGACAACATGGACCCTATGGAGACTTATGTAGAGCTAAATGAGTTGAACATTTAAGCAAGCAAAAGCTTTTCCCTATCTGCAATAGTTTTCTTTCTATAGGCCAAAAACACTATTTTTGCCTTTAAGGGGCTGTAACCCCTATAAGGGGTCATCTTACAACTTCCATCCTATGGAGACTTTTGTAGAGCTTAATATGCTGAACATTTAAGCAAGGAACAGCTTTTCTCTATCTGCAATACTTTTTATTCTATAGGCCAAAAACACTATTTTTCGCCTTTAAGGGGCTGTAAACCCTATAAGGGATCATCTGACAACTTTGACCCTATGAAGACTTTTGTAGAGCTAAATGACCTGAACATTTAAGCAAGCAACAGCTTTTCTCTATCTGCAATAGTTTTCATACTATAAGGCAAACAAGAGGCTCCCAGGAGCCTGAATCGCTCACCTGGTCTTGATGTTGACCCTATACTTTTGAAGAGCTAAATGAGCTGAACATTTAAGCAAGCAACAGTTTTTCTCTACCTGCAATAGTTTTCATTCTATAGGCCAAAAACACCATTTTTCACCTATAAGGAGCCATAGCCCCTATAAGGAGTCATCTGACAACTTCGACCCTATGGAGACTTTTGTAGAGCTAAATGAGCTGAACATTTAAGCAAGCAACAGCTAATCTCTATCTGCAATAGTTTTCATTCTGTAGGCCAAAAACATGAAAAATCGCTATTTTTCAGGGGCCGTAACCCCTATAAGGGGTCACATGACAACTTCGACCCTATGGAGAATTTTGTAGAGCTAAATGAGCTGAACATTTAAGCAAGCAACAGCTAATCTCTATGTGCAATAGTTTTCATTCTGTAGGCCAAAACGTGAAAAAACGCTATTTTTCAGGGGCCGTAACCCCTATAAGGGGTCATCTGACAACTTCGACCCTATGGAGACTTTTGTAGAGCTAAATGAGCTGAACATTTAAGCAAGCAACATCTAATCTCTATCTGCAATATTTTTCATTTTGTAGGCCAAAAACATGAAAAATCGCTATTTTTCAGGGGCCGTAACCCCTATAAGGGGTCATCTGACAACTTCGACCCTATGGAGAATTTTGTAGAGCTAAATGAACTGAACATTTAAGCAAACAACAGCTAATCTCTATGTGCAATAGTTTTCATTCTGTAGGACAAAAACATGAAAAAAACGCTATTTTTAATGGGCCGTAACCCCTATAAGGGGTTGTCTGACAACTTCGACCCTATGGAGACTTTCGTAGAGCTAAAAGAGCTAAACATTTAACCAAGCAACAGCTAATCTCTATGTGCAATAGTTTTCATTCTGTAGGCCAAAAACATGAAAAAACGCTATTTTTCAGGGGCCGTAACCCCTATAAGGGGTCATCTGACAACTTCGACCCTATGGAGACTTTCGTAGAGCTAAATGAGCTGAACATTTAAGCAAGCAACAGCTAATCTCTATCTGCAATAGTTTTCATTCTGTAGGCCAAAAACATGAAAAATCGCTATTTTTCAGGGGCCGTAACCCCTATAAGGGGTCATCTGACAACTTCGACCCTATGGAGAATTTTGTAGAGCTAAATGAACTGAACATTTAAGCAAGCAACAGCTAATCTCTATGTGCAATCGTTTTCATTCTGTAGGACAAAAACATGAAAAAACGCTATTTTTAATGGGCCGTAACCCCTATAAGGGGTTGTCTGACAACTTCGACCATATGGAGACTTTCGTAGAGCTAAAAGAGCTAAACATTTAACCAAGCAACAGCTAATCTTTATCTGCAATAGTTTTCACTCTGTAGGCCAAAAACATGAAAAATGGCTATTTTTCACCTTTAAGGGGCCGTAACCCCTGGGTTCACATGACAACTTCGACCCTATGGAGACTTTTGTAGAGTTAAATGAGCTGAACATTTAAGCAAGCAACAGCAAATCTCTATCTGCAATAGTTTTCATTCTGTAGGCTAAAAACATGAAAAAATGCTATTTTTCACCTTTAAGGGGCCGTAACCCCTATAAGGGGTCATCTGACAACTTTGACCAAATGGAGACTTTTGTAGAGCTTTTGATGCTGAATCAGTAGGGTGGCCTCAGATTTCCTTTATCTCTTATACTTTTTGATTTATAAGCCAAAAACAGTAGTCTGACCCCCCTAGTCTATTTTTAGTAACAGCGGCCATGTTTTTTAACGGATCAAAAATCAAAACACAAGTTTGGTGCAGGACACCCTAAGGATCATTCATACCAAGTTTCATTAAATTCTGTTTGGTAGTTTCAGAGGAGAAGATTTTTGAAAAATTGTTAACAGAGGACAGACGACAGACGACAGACGACAGACGACGACGGACGCCAAGTGATGGTAATAGCTCACATGGACCTTCGGTCCAGGTGAGCTAAAAACTGAAAAAAATGCTATTTTTCACAATTGAGGGGCCATAACCCCCATAAGGGGTCATCTGACAATTTCGACCAAATGGAGACTTTTGTAGAACTTTTGATCCTGAAGCAGCAGGGTGGCATCAGATTTCGTTTATAAAAGCCAAAAACAGTAGTCTGACCCCTCTGGACTTTTTTAAGCCACGGCGGCCATGCTTTTAGACAAATCAAAAATCAAAACACAAGTTTGGGACAGGACACCCTAAAGATCAATCATACCAAGTTTTCAGTAGCTTCAGAGGAGAAGATTTTTGAAAAATTGTTAACAGACGACGACATCGGACGCCAAGTGATGGCAATAGCTCACATGACCCTTCGGTCCAGGTGAGCTAAAAAGGGCAAGAACTAGATCTTATTCAAATTTTTAGGGCAGGTAGATCTTAAGGTGCTGACTATTTCAACCCTTGCAAAATTTTGATATCTGCCACTGTTTTGAGTTTTTTTGCAAAAAACTGCAATTTACCCCTATGTTCTATTTTGAGCCATGGCAACCAAGTTTTTTTTTCGAATAAAAAATCCAAACAATTGTTTTGTACCACCTAAAGGCACCCATGCAAGTAAACAACTGTATTAAGTTTGGTTGCAATCAGACTTGTGGTGTCAGAGGAGTTAACAGACAGACAGACAGATAAACAACGGATGCCATGTGATGACAATAGCTCACATTACCCTGCAAGTCAGGTGAGCTAAAAAAAGAATATATGTACCAATACAAAAATATTCCCCAACAACATCATGAACATAATGCCCCACCTTGCAACATATTCCCTTTATTGAAAGTTAACTTAAACCTAACTTAAACATGCTAAAGGTAAAATCAAATTTGTGACATGCACATTTAAATATGGCAAAGGTTTATTTACATGATTTATTTATTTAGTCTTTCATACAATATGAACTCCAAACAGTGAGGGATCCAGGGATTTGAACCCCTCTTTTCCATGTAAAAGTTTATTTTTATGTCGATTCCCAGCAAAATGTGTCTGGAACCACCCCTTTTGCAAATTTCTGTATCTACACCGGAAACAGTTGCTCTATCATGTTTCTTCAGGTACTGTATTTTGCAAGATTGATTTTTGAGATGTCACTTCTTTGATACTCCACTTCTGTATGATATGTTTCAGCTGCAAGTTCATGAAGTTGTTTACTTGGAACCTTTGTCGCTTTTCATTTGTTCTGTTTGTTCAAATCAGTATATCATTCTGCAAATACATATAAAAGAAATCAAATTTCATTTGAAGCAAATATTCAAAAGGTATTTAATTTAAAGAAGGTCAATCCTCTCATCCTTGATGTACATGGGGGGTCTAATGAAAGTTTGACTTCAATAAGATAAACCTCAGGTGTGACATGATGTATTACTCTATTCAATTTCATGAGTATATCTGTAACAGATCCTTGCTAAATGCTGATTGATTGTTCTTTGTTAAATGTCCCATCGACCACAATCAGGACATAGTTGTAATATCCTTGGCTAAATGTACAAGAACAGATTTCCTGGCCCCCCCCTTCCAGTGGCAAAAATTCTAAGACAGCCAGCTTAACAGGAAGTAGATAAGGGACAGACCTGAAAACGCATCCCACCATATGAGACTCCTACCTAAAGCTGCATACCAAATATCAAAGTATATGAATAGTAATATCTGAGAGAAGCAGAGATACCAATGGGGCATTCGAATGTCAAAAGTACGAAAGGGCAGAGACAAAACCAGTAAACACCAACGAGAACGGGACAAAAACAGAGAACATGTAAAACGCAGAAACACAAAAATCACTGAAAATTTTTGGGGACATATATAAATACATTCCTTTTTTATTTAATGTCAGTGTCATAAGGCCAAAACAAAATATATTTTTGTTTCCTGCTTCCTACTCTTAAAAATTAGGGTAAGTAGGTAGGAATTTTTTTTTACAAGATTATCTTACATTGAGTCAATGGGAGGCTATCCCAACTTTAACGATGCTTGTTCTAAAATGCCAATAAAAACTTTAGGATAGGGCAAAAAAATAGGATAGGTAGGGAAGCAGGAAACAGAGATATATTTGTTTAGGCCTAATAAAAAGAGCAACTTTAGCCTACAGTTTCAAATTGTCCCCATCATACCTATTTCCATTGCAAAGTCATCTAACAAATGATTGGCCTGGTCTGTTATTTTGTTTGTATTGTTGAAACGTATCAATTACATGTAAGTATGTGACTATCGTGCAGTTATATATGATATCTTTGCAAGGAATGATGAGATGTGGAATAGGCATGATAGGTGTAGCAACACAGCCCGCATAAACAAGTGGAAATTTTCAACGCACAATGAGCTAGAAAATGTGTATGAGCCACAGGATGGCCCTCCCTTTCTTGAAATATAATTGAACCTCAATGTGTATTACCTGGGATATGGACATTTACCAAGAAATTATTCAAAAGTGTTCATGCATAAAATATAGGTCGCTGTGACCTTATTTCTGGTAGGTGATGCCATGTTACATTTGTACCAAGACTCATCTAGTAGTGAAATATCATTGACCCCAAACATGTAGTATTCGAGATATGGACCTTAACCAAGAACTTAACCAAAGTCATTCATGCATAAAATATAGGTCACAGTGACCTAATTTCTAGTGGGTGGTGTTAGCTTACCCATGACACATTTAGTGGTGAAATATCATTGACCCCCAACATCTAGTATCCAAGTTATGGACATTAACCAAGAACTTCACCAAAGTCGTTCATGCATAAAATATAGGTCACAGTGACCCATTTCTATTGGTGAAATACCATTGACCCCAACATGTAGAATCTGAGATATGGACCTTAACCAAAGTCATTGTAGTATCCAAGTTATGGACCTTAACCAAGAACTTAACCGAAGTCGTTCATGCATAAAATATAAGTCACAGTGACCTTATTTCTAGTGGGTGGTGTAGACCTACCCAAGACACATCTGGTGGTGAAATATCATTGACCCCCAACATCTAGTATTCAAGTAATGGACCTTAACCAAGAAGTTAACCAAAGACAAAGTGTTTCAGACAAAGGTAAGTAGGGACTGACAAGGATAAAACTTTATGGCCGATCCACATATGTGGTCAGGTCATAATAAAAACCTTTGCCAAGTCCAGCATGATATGACCCAAACATATTGAACCCATATATGGATAGTCAATTGCTCTGAACACATGCAGCCCATGGTGGAGTGACACATGCATTCTTTGGTGGACTTTCCACCCACATTTTCACAAGGAATCCAATATATTCAAAAGCAGACCAAATAATATCATGGTTACAAAAATTTCCCTTTTGGCCATTAATTAAGAGGTTTGTATCTGTTTTATTTCATTTTTTAAGCTTTCGGCCTCTACTTCATAACGGGAATGATTTTGTATCCACATTTGACAAGAATTAATTAACAAAAGAATTTTTTTTAAATCAGATTATTTCAATTTTTGCCCCTTTTGGCCTAGAGGAGAAAGGGGGGGTCCCAAAAATAATTTTAAAAAGTTAATTTTTTGCCTCCTTATTCCTAAATGAAATAAAGAAGGAATGTGTTTATGGGACACGCATGCCCTTGCTAGGCCCCAAAAAGGAAGTAGAATTCAGAGAGGTCTGAAATACACTTACATGTAGGACGTACAGTTTGTCATACTAAACCAATCCTACCAAGTTTTAAATTATTCTTATGTACTGTTTCTGAGAAGAAAAGATTGACGAAAATTTTCACTTAATTTTGATATCGACCAAGTCCCAAACTGGAAGTAGAAGTCCTGCAGGTCTGAAAGTCGCTTAGGAAGTACAGTACCATCCTAGCAAATCATTCTCATATATGGTTTCTGAGAAAATCTTGACTGAAATTCATACAGACATACAAACGTATGTCCATCCCCACAGGAAGTAAAAGACCGGTCTAAAAATCACTTAAACCAAGTTTCAAATCATTTTCATGTTCTGTTTCTGAGAAAAGCTTGACAGAAATTTTCATCTCAACCCAGTTCCAAACAGGAAGTTGAAGTCCGACAGGTCTGAAAGTTTCTTAGGAAGTACATGTACAGTTTGTCATACTGAATCATCCTACCAAGTTTCAAATCATTCTCATGAATTGTTTCTGAGAAAAGCTTGGCGGAATTTCGTATGAAAGAACCAAAATAAGGGGGGATCCCCCCAAAACCATCCCATCCATATCATTGTTAAATTTCATAGCTATTGGATAACTAGAACTATAGTTTTTGTGGTAACACTAAAGTTAACATACAGCGATGACAGCATTATACCAATATACAACTGTACATGTAGGTCCACAATTTTTTTGTGGTTGTATAAAAATACCCAGCAGCTTTCAACAAGTCCAGTTGGCAGTGAGATGGGACATTCAACTCCATGTTGAACGCTTCCATGTGACTTACAAAAATGTAAGGATAAGAACAGCTATACAAGAGGCTCCCAAGAGCCTGAATCGCTCACCTGAACTACACAGATACATATATTTGTAGATATTATTGTGCTTAACATATGGGATTTAAATTTATGAAATATCTTGGTTAGTTTTCAAGATATTGGGCTTAATAAGTGCAAATTTGGCAAAAATAAGGAACAAGAGGCTCCCAGGAGCCTGAATCGCTCACCTGACATATGTGCCTGAAGTAAAGGTTAAAAGGCAAAATCTATTTAACGTTGAAAGGGTCATAAGATTAATAAGGGGGTCATCTGTCAATATGGTGGATCTAAAGGTGCTGATCACTTTTGTTCTCAATCAAAATCTAAAAATCTGTCACCCTTTATGAGTTATTTGCAAAAAAATGCAGTTTAACCTAATGTTCTATTTTTAGCCACAGCGGCCATGTTTTACAACCAATCAAAAATCCCCACAACAGTTCTATACACCTAATAATAATAAACAATCATACCAAGTTTGGTTCCATTTGGACTTAAAGTGTCAGAGGAGTTAACATTTTCAATATAAGGAAATGCAGTTAAAATGCTAAATTTTGACATTCCAAGGGCAATAACTCCTCAAAGGAAAGGTCCTACAACGTTGACCCTGTTACAAATTTTGTAGATCTTGATGCGCTTAACAATATTCAATTTAAATTTCTCAAATATCTTGTGTAGTTTTCAAAATATTGAGCTAAACAGGTGCAAAATTTGCAAAAAATCCACAAAAAGGGCAATAACTCCTACATGGGTAGTTGGATTTTCTTCAAAATTTCAGAGCTGGTAGATCTTGAGGTGCTGATCACTTTTGTTCCCAATCAAAATTTTGATATCTGTTACCGTTTTAGAGTTATTTGCAAAAAACTGCCATTTACCTCTATGTTCTATTTTTAGCCACAGCGGCCATGTTTTAAGACCAATCAAAAATCCCCAAATCAGTTCTATACACCTAATGCTAATAAACAACTATACCAAGTTTGGTTCCATTTGGACTTAAAGTGTCAGAGGAGTTAATGTTTTCAATGTAATGAGGAAATGCAGTTAAAATGCTAAATTTTGACGTTCTAAGGGCAATAACTCCTAAAAGGAAAGGTCCTACAACGTTGACCCTGTTACATATTTTGTAGATCTTGATGTGCTTAACAATATGCAATTTAAATTTCTCAAATATCTAGTATAGTTTTCAAGATATTGAGCTAAACAGGTGCAAAATTTGCAAAAAATCCACAAAAAGGGCAATAACTCCTACATGGGTTGTTGGATTTTCTTCAAAATTTCAGGGTAGGTAGATCTTGAGGTGCTGATCACTTTTACCCTATGCCAGAATTTTGATATCTGTAGCCGTTTTTGAGTTATTTGCAAAAAACTGCATTTTACCCCTATGTTCTATTTTTAGCCATGGCGGCCATGTTTTACGACGAATAAAAAATCCCCACATCAGTTCTAAGCACCGAATGCTAATGAACAACCATACCAAGTTTGGTTGCAATTGGACTTATGGTGTCAGAGGAGTTAACGTTTTAAAAAGTTTACGGACGGACGACGGACGACGGACGGACGACGGACGCCAAGTGATGACAATAGCTCACATGACCCTTCGGGTCAGGTGAGCTAAAAAGAACAATAACTCCAACATCAGCAGTCAGATCTTTTCCGAAATTTCAGGACAGGTAGATCTTAATATGCTGATCACTTTTTGATTCTTACACAATTTTGATATCTGAAACCAGCTTTGAGTTATTAGCAAAAAAAATGAAATTTGCCCCTATGTTCTATTTTTAGCCATGGTGGACATGTTTTTTTACAAATCAAAAATCTGAACGATAGAGTTGTAGCATATAAGCTATCAAACAGTGTGCCATGTTAAGATGCAGTTGGTCTTACCGTTTCAGACAAGTCAGGGGAAAAGTAATGAACAATGGTAAATATTGAAGCTTTAAGGGCCATAACTCCTATAAGAAATGGTTCTACAGCTTTGACCTATTTACATGAAATGTAGATCTTGATGTGCTTAATCATATGCAATTTGAATTTTTGAAATACCTTGTATAGTTTTCAAGATATAGGGCTACATAAGTGAAAAATTTTGAAAAAATCCAGAAAAAGGGCAATAACTCCTATGTTGTTTGTTGGATCTTCTTGAAAATTTCAGAGCAGGTAGAACTTGAGATGCTAACCACTTTTGCCTCCCATCAGAATTTTGATATCTGTTACTGTTTTTTGAGTTATTTGCAAAAAACTGTAATTTGACCCCTATGTTCTATTTTAAGCCATGGAGGCCATATTTTTTGACAAATCAAAAATCCGAACGACAGAATAGTAGCATTAATGCTATTAAACAACTGTGCCAAGTTTGGTTGAAGTTGGATGAATGGTGTCAGACAAGTTAATCTTTAAAATTCAGGGTAAAAGTAATGAAAAATGGTAAATTTTGACGCTTTAAGGGCCATAACTCCTAAAAGAAATGGTTCTACAGCTTTGACCTAATTACATGAAATGTAGATCTTGATGTGCTTAATCATATGCAATTTGAATTTTTAAAATATCTTGTATAGTTTTCAAGATATAGGGTAAATAAGTGCAAAATTTTGAAAAAATCCAGAAAAAGGGCAATAACTCCTACATTGGTTGTTGGATCTTTTTGAAAATTTCTGGGCAGGTAGATCTTGAGGTGCTGATCACTTTTACCCTGTGCCAGAATTTTGATATCTGTGACTGTTTTTGAGTTATTTGCAAAAAACTGTATTTGACCCCCCTGTTCTATTTTTAGCCATGGCGGCCATGTTTTTTTACGAATCAAAAATCCGAACAATAGTTTTGTAGGCCATTCCCTAAAGATCAACTACACCAAGTTTGGTTTCAATTGGACTTATGGTGTCAGAGGAGTTAACGTTTGAAAAAGTTTACGGACGGACGACGGACGCCAAGTGACGCCAATAGCTCACATGACCCTTCGGGTCAGGTGAGCTAAAAAGCTATAAAAGGGGTGTTTCTTTGCTTTGTTTTATTAATGTTTATAATGTGATTTTGTGTCCTGCATATATACTCCATATCCCTTTATTTTTAGATTCAGAGAAAATATAGAAAGAAAAGTTAACACAAAGTCACGACACAAAATGATGAATGTTAAGCTTATTATTACATGACCTTTGAACATGTTGAAGGTTGCGCCAGCTAAAATCTGTATAGACAAAATTTTGTCACTTGATATAAATTAAAATATACCTGAAACATATATACATGATATACTAGTAGTTCAATCTAAAACAATAAATATCTAGTCTTCCTCCATGTGGACTGCTCAGTTCTCATTTCGTCCATGTTGTCTGTAGATACATGTAGCTGTTCTAAAATCATTCTATATGTACAACTGTATCATGTCAGGAAAAAAAAATAAAAAGAAGAAATATACAAATTGAATTATGCAAATACTATTTAACATTGATAGGCTATTAGGCAAATACTATTTAACATGGATCCTTTTCTAAGCGGAATATCTTATTAGCAAAAAACAGCAATTAACCCGATGTTCTATTTTTAGCCATGCCCGCCATGTTTTACAACCAATCAAAAATCCCCACATCAGTTCTAAACATTCTTAACATTAGTGCTAATAAACAAATATACCAAGTTTAATTCCAATTGAACTTATTGTGTCAGAGGAGTTAACGTTTTAAATGTAATGAGTAAAAGCTGTGAAAATGGTCAAATTTGGTGTTCTAAGGGGATTAACTTCTAAAAGAAATAGCCCTACAACATTGACCCTATTACATATTTTGCAGATCGTAATGTGCTTAACAATATGCAATTTTAATTTCTTAATTACATGTATCTCATATATTTTCAAGATATTAAGATTGATAAGAGCAAAATCTATAAAAAAAAACAAGGAAAAGGGAAATAACTCCTACATGGGTTGTTTGATCTTCTCTAAAATTTCAGGCCAGGTAGATCTTGAGGTCCAGATCACTTTTGTTCTATATCAGAATTTAAAAAATCTGTCAATATTTTAGAAAAAAATCTGTCACCCTTTTAGAGTTATTTGCAAATAAAAAGCTATGCCGAGCGCAGCATGATACGACCGCGACAAGTTGAACCCTGTACATTGGAGGCCCAATATGGATAGTCTATTGCTTTGGTCACATGCAGCCAATGGTGGACTTACAAAGCTTTTTTTACACATGCAACCTATGGTGGACTTTAAAATGCATATTTGACATATATATATTTACAATAACATTTAAGGTTAGTGAGGACACCTGACCCCCAAAATAATGCCGAATTTAAAATGTACTATTTTTTGATATATTAGTATTAGGTATATACTTTATCTTGTGTAAAAATATTGGAACCCCTTTCCAGGCTTGTTTTCCCAAAATTTAAGCTCAAAGTTTTCCTAAATTACTATAGATTATATAGGAAATGCCAAATAGTTAGCATAAAATCTTGTCGCAGAAAAAATCCACAAATTTAAAATTTATTTTTATTTGATAAAAATCAATGAAATACAATATATTTTGAAATAAAACAATAAAAACTAGGGGTCACCAGCTTACTTTTCTGTCTACAATACAAATCTTTGTAATATTTTGGTCATTTTTCAAACGGATTATCTCCCTTGTTTTATTTGAAAACTGTATTCATGAAGGAATGGTTGTTTTATTTGAATTAGAATTAATTATTTTGATTCAGTTTTATTGAGTGAAACTATTTAACATAAGTTTTAAGGTATTTGTGACATTTGCGCGTGTTTTTTTTGCAGTTTTAGCTGTTTTTGGTCACATGACAGGTGTCCTCACTAACCTTAATAGAAAAAATCTTATTTCTATATTCATTGACATTTTTGATACGATTAAGCCCCTTTTGGCCCTTTTTTTAAAAAAGATTAGGACCACAAACCCCAAATGCAATAAAAGCTTCCTTCAGTGTATATAATCATCCTATTTAAACTTCATAACAATTGGCTGGCCCACTACAGCTAAATTTCTTGTGTTAAACCATTTGCCATGACAAACTGTTCAAAATGGCGTTTTTTGTCCCTTCGACCCCTTATATCTCAAAAACAGTAAGAGATATTGCAAATCTGATTGAAAAATGCAGCCAGGGATTTTCACAAGGATTCCAATGAAAAACAGATTTTGAAAATCAGACCACAAATAAAAAAGTTGATTTTTTGGGTGTGGCCTGTCTTTGGCCCCCTTTAGCAATGTAACGGTTCAATATACATCAAAACCATTGACACATTTTGTTGACAGAATTTAATGAGAAATTCAATAAACAAGAGGCTCCCAAGAGCCTGAATCGCTCACCTGAACTACACAGATACATGTATTTGTAGATATTATTGTGCTTAACCATATGCGATTTAAATTTATGAAATATCTTGGTTAGTTTTCAAGATATTGGGCTTTGGCAAAAATTAGGAAAAAGAACAATAACTCCCACATCAGCAGTCAGATCTTTTCAGAAATTTCAGGACAGGTAGATCTTAATATGCTGATCAGTTTTTGATTCTTGCACAATTTTGATATCTGAAACCAGTTTTGAGTTATTAGCCAAAAAATGAAATTTGCCCCTATGTTCTATTTTTAGCCATAGTGGCCATGTTTTTTTTACGAATCAAAAATCTGAACGATAGAGTTGTAGCATATAAGCTATCAAACAGTGTGCCATGTTAAGATGCAGTTGGTCTTACCGTTTCAGACAAGTCAGGGGAAAAGTAATGAACAATGGTAAATATTGACACTTTAAGGGCCATAACTCCTATAAGAAATGGTTCTACAGCTTTGACCTAATTACATGAAATGTAGATCTTGATGTGCTTAATCATATGCAATTTGAATTTTTGAAATACCTTGTATAGTTTTCAAGATATAGGGCTACATAAGTGAAAAATTTTGAAAAAATCCAGAAAAAGGGCAATAACTCCTATGTCATTTGTTGGATCTTCTTGAAAATTTCAGAGCAGGTAGATCTTGAGATGCTAATCACTTTTGTCTCCCATCAGAATTTTGATATCTGTTACCGTTTTTGAGTTATTTGCAAAAAACTGTAATTTGACCCCTATGTTCTATTTTAAGCCATGGAGGCCATATTTTTTGACGAATCAAAAATCTGAACGATAGAATTGTAGCATTAATGCTATTAAACAACTTTGCCAAGTTTGGTTGAAGTTGGATGTATGGTGTCAGACAAGTTAATCTTTGAAATTCAGGGTAAAAGTAATGAAAAATGGTAAATTTTGACGCTTTAAGGGCCATAACTCCTAAAAGAAATGGTTCTACAGCTTTGACCTAATTACATGAAATGTAGATTTTGATGTGCTTTATCATATGCAATTTGAATTTTTAAAATATCTTGTATAGTTTTCAAGATATAGGGCTAAATAAGTGCAAAATTTTGAAAAAATCCAAAAAAAGGGCAATAACTCCTACATTGGTTGTTGGATCTTTTTGAAAATTTCTGGGCAGGTAGATCTTGAGGTGCTGATCACTTTTACCCTATGCCAGAATTTTGATATCTGTGACCGTTTTTGAGTTATTTGCAAAAAACTGTATTTTACCCCCCTGTTCTATTTTTAGCCATGGTGGCCATGTTTTTTTACGAATCAAAAATCCGAACGATAGTTTTGTACACATAATGCCACTAAACAACTATACCAAGTTTGGTTGCAATTGGACTTATGGTGTCGGACAAGTTAACGTTTGAAAAATTGTTTACAGACGACAGACGACGACGACGACGACGGACGCCAAGTCATGGTAAAAGCTCACATGGACCTTCGGTCCAGGTGAGCTAAAAAAGAATTTTTAAAATCAAATGAAAAATAAACATTCTACAACAGTTTTGTCAATACACCCGTTTTAGCCCCTTTTGGCCCTTTTTTCCAAAACGGTAAGGGCCACCAACCCCAAATACAATAGGAACCTTCCTCTAGTGGTTACAAATATCATATCAAAATTTCATAACAATTGGTCAATATTTACTCAAGTTATCGCACGGAAACCAAATGTCCCCAGACGACGACGACAACGACATGACCATAACATTATACGATCGCAAAAATTTTGTGGTCATATAATAAAAAGGTAAGCCGAGCGCAGCATGATACGACTGCAACATGTTGAACCCTGTATGTTTGCGGCGCAATATGGATTGTCAAATGCTTTGGACACATGCAGCCCATGGTGGACTCACAAAGCTTTTTGACACATGCATTCTTTGGTGGACTTTTAATGCAGATTTGATTGTTTTATACATTTATACCAACCTTTTGAAAATCGGACCAAAAAAAAAGAGGCTACCAGGAGCCTGAATCGCTCACCTGGTCTTGATGTCAACCCTATGAAGACTTTGTAGAGCTGAACAAGCTGAACGTTTAGCAAGCAACAGCTTTTCTCTATCTGCAATAGTTTTCACTCTATAGGCCAAAAACACTATTTTTCGCCTTTAAAGGGCTGTAACCCCTATAAGGGGTCATCTGACAACTTAAACTCTATGGAGACTTTTGTAGAGCTAAATGAGCTGAACATTTAAGCAAGGAACAGCTTTTCTCTATCTGCAATTGTTTTCATTCTATAGACCAAAAACACTATTTTTCGCCTTTAAGGGGCTGTAATTATAACCCCTATAAGGGATAATCTGACAACTTCGACCCTATGGAGACTTTTGTAGAGCTAAATGAGCTGAACATTTATGCGAGCAACAGCTTTTCTATATCTGCATTAGTTTTCATTCTATAGGCCAATAACACTATTTTTCGCCTTTAAGGGGCTGTAACCCCTATAAGAGGTCATCTGACTACTTCGACCCGATGAAGACTTTTGTAGAGCTAAATGAGCTGAACATTTAAGCAAGCAACAGCTTTTCTCTATCTGCAATAGTTTTCATTCTATAAGCCAAAAACATGACAAAATGCTATTTTTTCACCTTTAAGGGGCTGTAACCTCTAAAAGGGGTCATCTGACAGCTTCGAAGTAATAGGGACTTTTGTAAAACTTGTGATCTCGAAGCAGTATACTTTTTGAATTACAAGCCAAAAACAGTAGTCTGACCCCCCCTGGCCTATTTTTAGTAACCGTGGCAATGTTTTTTGACAAATCAAAAATTGAAACACAACTTAAGTGCAGGACACCCTAAGAATCAATCATACCAAGTTTCATTGAATTCTGTTTAGTAGTTTCAGAGGAGATGATTTTTTAAAAATTGTTAACAGGCGACAACGACAACGACGATGGACGCCTTCGGTCCAGGTGAGCTAAAAATTGACACTTTACATAAACATGCACAAATTTGGACTAAAATTGTTTCAAAGATGTTCTTTTTTCAAATAAAATCTCATTTAATGAGTTGCATGCAAAGGTTTAGTTGTGTCAATACTTTAATGGAACTACATTGTCTCAAAATAGGAACTTAAAACTATATTCAGGTTCGTCCTCTACCAGATTGCGAATAAGTGGTTTTATACCTTAAGCACAATTTTCAATTTTTTTTGTGGAAAAATCTATTTTTGAAGACTTTTTGTCTTCATGTCTTGTGAACTTCACAATAGAAAATAATGAGATGTGGAATAAGTGTACGTGACACAGATCACACAACATAATGTAACGTATGTACATTAATTGTACATGTAATGAATTGTTTGAAATGCATGAAATGTTGAGTTGGATTTAAAATCGATATACTTGATTTTTTTACATCAGTTGATAGTTTTTTCTTAGCTAGTGTCAGTAACAGCAAGTGTTTTCAAGATAGTTCATTTATGACTCGTTTTTCCTTGTTTTTTGTTTTGTTTTTTTTGTCTTACAAAATGTACAATGTAGGTTCTCTTTTATCGGGTTGATTTTTAAAGTGTGTTATTTTGTGCTTTGTTAAGGATTATCAATAGAGGGAAGGTTGGGCCCAAAAAACTAGTTAAACCCAGCCACATTTTATATGTACCTGTCATAAGCCAAGAATCCTTGTAAAAGCTTATGTTTGTCCCTGTGTTTTTTGTGTTAATTGTTCTACATGTATGTCTAGAAACTGGTCTTTATACATGTGATACATTGGGGATTATTTACTGTACTAAATCTTATGAATTGTATTCTTACATGTACATGTGTATACACTACTAGCATAGCTAAATGTACATGTATATGTGAAAACACACATTGTTGAGGCACAGGGATCTGTTACAAATAATATTTATGACTTAACTATGATGTGTGGTCCCACTGAAGGGGACGGTTAGGCTAAATCAAATAATATGTCTGTTCCCTGCTTCCTGGCTGTCCCTATTTTTTTTACCCTACCCTAAAGATTTTATTTTATTTTGGAACAAGCAATGATCAAGTCCAAATTCACAAAAGTCCGTAAACGTAACTTTAGGCGTATTTCCCATTGTTGTCTGTTTTAGTTAGGCCTGACTTTACGTCTACGAACTTTTGTGAATATGGCTGCTGGTTGCTTCCCTATCATGCCTATTGACTCAAGGTAAAATAAAAAATAAAATAATTTGCCTACCTTTTCCTACCTTACAATGTATTTTCCAAGGCTTCACTGCTTGGAAGCAGGAAGCAAACATTTATTTTTCTTTGGCCTCACTCACAAATTATTTTCCAAACTACATCTTTGTGCAATTTTTATGGTGAAAGGGTGAAGACCAAGTTCATTGTTGTATTAATTCATTAAATTCAATGTGTTAATATAACCATTTATTGTAAATCTGTTAAACAAATACATTGTACCATAATGATAGCAGGGCATTGCTAGATTTCTGGCAAGGGGGTTGCGGGGAAGGGTCTGCATTTCCGATAGTTTTCAATATATTTTTCAGTGTTTTTCTGCAAAGGGGGGGGGGGGGGGGGGGGGTTGCACTCAAAGCACCCCAGCCATTCTGACGGTCTTTGATATATTGTTTACATAAATATTAAAATTGTCATTACATGTAATACTATCAGTAACAGAATGAAAAATCATATAGTACATGTTCAATGTACATGTATGTCATGTGTCATGAAATGTGTCCCAACTTGTCTTTTGTACATCAGTTCAAATTAATTTCTGATTCATCGCCATTATTCAGTGTTCTTCTTCTTCTTCTTTCTGTTTCCGCACTCCATCAACATTGATGATTACGTGCCGGGCGGTGTTACTTGCTGACGCATGCGTTGGTACTATTTACAATAAATAAGTAAAAAAGACAAAAAAGTCAATCAAGTATAAATTTAACAAGTGGGTTTTTGTTTCTTTTTCTTTTCAATATTTTACCTTTTTTTGTTTTCTTTTATACTAGTACATGTATACATATAGGGATAAAACTATTTACAAAAAGCTGTGTTTAGATGTGAAGGTGTTGCTGAAGAACAGGAATTGTAACCTATTCTTTAAATCTGTCTAAGGTTGTACACTGCACTGCAAAGGCAGGCAGAAGGTTCCACTGTATAATTGTTCTTGGGAAGAAAGAGTATTTATAGGAATCTTTGTTGGTGTGTTGACTGTGTATATGTCTAAATGATAAATTATGTGTAAAACTGTCTGGTTCGTGGATCTGAGGGTATAAGTAAGTTTGTAGGGTAAATAGCAACAAGATGGTGTATGACTTTATAAAAGAAGATGATGCGTGTTCTTGTGCGCCTTTGTTGGAGTGTAGGCCCGTTGAGATCTGTTATCATGTCAGTTACTGAGCTGGTGTTATGGTAACGATTGGTGATGTACCGTGCTGCTCTGCGTTGGACCATTTCAAGTTTGTGCTCTGTGGATTTTGTATGAGGGTCCCAGACGCAGCAACTGTATTCAAATTTCGGATGTACTAGTGCTTTGTATGCTTTTTCTTTGATGTTTGGTGATGACGTGTTTGTTATGCGTGTAAAAGAACGTCAATGTTCTGTTCTTAAATGAAACAAAACATATTGTCATACATGATACTTGATATTTCTTGTGTGGGGTCTTGGTGGCCGAGTGGTCTAAGGCGCTGGTTTAAAAACAACGCTATTGATCGCTAGCGATCACCTCTCAGCTGGTGTTTGAGTACCGTTTGTACATGTAATTTACAAAAAAAGGGACTTCCCCAACTGTATGTACCTGCCAAAGGTCTGTGGTTTTCTCCGGTTACTCCGGTTTCCTCCACCAATAAAACTGACCGCCCTTCATGGCCCAGGTGCGGCGATAAACACCAAAACACACACAAATTGTGTGCGATCACTACACAACACAGTGAGTACCATGCACACGACCGTGTCCGCCCCAGAGTTGTTCCGGGGCACATAATTTATCACAACACGTGTTTGCACTTTGTTAAAAATATATGTTTGTATTTTTTTTGCAAAAAATCGTGCAGAAAATAAAGATTTATACCTTGTCTGACTGGTGTCCCTCGTTGTTTTGTTCTTTCCGCCTCATTGCGTCACGAGCACCTTTGTAGTACTACGCGGTATAGAGTATGTTTGTACAGTAGGATGAGAGAATCTGCAAATATTGCAATAATATCTCAATTGAAAGCGAAGTACATTTTTTGCTTGAATGCAATGCATATGAGCATAAAAGAAAACCTTTTATAGAAAAACTACTAAAACAGCATGTAAATTTAAAAAAATTAAACAACTCACAATTATTTTCTTGGTTTATGATCAATGAAGATCTTGAATTCATTAATGATTTATGTAATCTGATAGAAGATCTTTATTATATAAGACAAAATACTATAAATAATTGATATAGATTGTACAAGTAACATAATTAATATGTAGATGTAATATTAGATAGAGTTACTCCCCTTACCCCACCTGGCTCTCTCTCTCTCTACTAATAATTGTGCCTATTTGTGTTCCAATCATTCTTAATCATTGTTCTGTACTTGTATGACTTATATGTTTGTAGACTGATTTATATGCCCAATGATGGGCCCTATGATTAGGAAATAAAGATATTTATTTATTTATTTATTTATTTAGTAGTGTTCTCATTTTAAAAATGAGATTTTTAAAGTCAAGTCAAGTCAAGTAATATTTATTTATAAAGTCGGTACAGTTTCAAAACAAATAACACAAGCTCTAATGAGCTTTTAAAACTGACATTACATCACAAACATTACACACATATACAACAATGACATAATGAACATAATTAAAGACAGCACTAGGTTAAAGCACATGGAAACAGTACATTTATAAAATAGGCACATGCAAATTACTATAGGTATAAGCACACATATACGCATACATATAGACACAGACATAATTATAACATGCAAACAGTACATATATAAAATAAGCACATGCAAAGCACCCTATTTACTAATAGGTATAAGCACACATATAGACACAGACATAATTATAACATGAAAGAAGAGATTCCATGCAAAACTATAAGAACAATAAAACAATAAAATAAGGACAGAAACATAAAAAAAACAACATAAAAGTATATGAATGAGTGACCCATCAGTTATGACCTAGTTTCAAAGGGTAAGTGCTATTTGCAAAAACTGCATCTACATACATCCCCTTCCCACTTGCCAATGAGACCCTTAAAATGTTCCAAAGACATCCCCTCCCTAAATTCCTGTGGTAGATTATTCCATAATTTAGGAGCAGCATACCGAAATGAATGTAGGCCATATCTGGTGGTTCTTACCCTAGGCTGTTCGACTGTATTTGTATATCTGAAAGAATATAAATTGGCTTTAGGTGTTATTAAATCCTTTAAATATGCTGGTGAATTTCCATTAATGATCTTAAAGGTTTGTATGGCTAGTGATCTTAAGCGCCTGATTTTCAATTGTGGCAAGTTAGATCTGGATAATAATTGTTCATATGTTGATGTTACATCATTATAAATAAAACGTAGAGCTCTTTCTTGTATATATTCAATGTTCTTAGTGCTTGATTCACCACAAAAATGCCATACTAGTGGACAGTAATTAAAATTAGATAAAATAAAAGAATAATATATGGTCAATCTGCCTAGTCTATTTAGATGAGTTCCAATCCTTTTCAATACATTTAGCTGCTGAGATGCTTTTTTGCAAATTTTTGAAACATGAGATTTAAAATTTAAACAGAAATCAAAAGTTACTCCCAGCAGTTTTACTTCTTCATCACATTTAATAGTGTTACCATCCAAATCAAAAGATATATCTTTATCAAAAGTCTTCTTTCCAATAGATATGGCTTGGAACTTATCTGGATTAGCCTGCATTTGATTGTTACAAAACCAGTTTATAAGTATTTTGCTTTCAGATTCAAGTGTTTTAACAAGATTTTCAATATTATCATCAGAGTAAGACAAGGTGTTATCGTCTGCATAATTGTACAGAGAACTCTTTTCAATGTGGTTAAAAATATCGTTAATAAAAATATTAAAAAGCAGAGGACCCAAAATGGATCCCTGCGGGACACCTTTGTACAAAGACAAAAAAGAACTGTAGGTTGAACCAATTTTAACACATTGTTTTCTATTACATAAGTAGCTATCAAAAAGTTTGAGTGCACTGTCAGAAACACCATATGATTTAATTTTTAACAATAAAAGATTATGTGGCAGAAATGTTTATCATGAATAAATAGACCTAGTGGCCATAAAACAATGCATAATAAACAAGAAAATCGGTACTAATTTAGGACTATATCACGCGTAGTTAAGTGTACTTTCACTTTCGTAATCAAACAGCATCGTGGAAATCATGCAAGCATACTGAAAAGTTTTATTTAAAGTCGATGGCAGAAATCATGATACATGTTATGAGAGCGCCTAACTAGTAAGTTAATTTAAAAGCAAATAGGTTAACTATCTTTAATGGTTATTTTTATTTATTTGGAGATCAGAAAATTTTTCAAATTATATATAGCAAATTTTCATATAAAAAGGGGGGGGGGGGGGGGGGTACCGTAAGGATCTTAAAAGATCTAAGATCCAAAATAGAAATTCCTGAGAGGAATTCTTTTATAATATTACCACTCATGGGGCCTTGGTGCCAAATGTACAATGACATATTACAATGATCAGATTTACCAAAAAAGCTAGAACCTCTGACCATTTGTTTACAAGTAGATACATTTATAAAAAAAAACATTGATTGATTATTTCAAGGAATTTTATATAGTTCTAATTCCTTGATTATTTTTAATTCATTTTTTAATTTGTTAACATTTTCAGCAGGAAATGGAAAGTTGTACATTTATTAAGAAAGAAAATAAAACAGTAAAAATTTTGAAAGTCTAAACTCTGAACAAAAACTTATTTTTTTTACTTACTTCTGAAGATCCAATGAATGGTGTTTTACTGCAGTGGGTGAATTTATTTTTAAATAAATATATGTACATGAATATTATGATATTTGTCTTGCTACACTGATGTACGTGTGATTGTAACGAACTCTTTAATCATTGTTCTTTTCTCTTTAACATGTTTAAATGTTATATATTGTACTCATGCTGCTCCTTGTTGGGTACTTGATTGGAAAATAAAATAATGTTCTATGTTCTATTGTAATAATTCAGGCGGTACTCTTTATGCCCGGACTCTCTGCCTGCTTTGAAGACTTTAAAAAGGGCTTGGACACGGTGATTCTGTAAGATTTTATTATGTTCTCCAATGATATATATACTGTCCATGGACGGACACTTTAAATCTATACAATTATGTCCATATCTATGAAACATTGTCCGTCATATTAAATGCAGGAATAGACAAATAGTTTCTCTAATTCGATACCTGAATTATCAGAATACATTTTGTACATACTGATCCTTACACAACAATATAATAATTCATTATTTTATGATAATATTATAGCATATCAAAACTAGAGGCTCCCAGGAGCCTGAATCGCTCACCTGGTCCTTCAGGCATAATGGTCTCTTCTTTAATGGGTCAAGTCCCAACTTAGACACAACAGAGACTTTCCTGAGTCTAAATGAGCTGAACATTAAAGCAAGCCCCACCTTTTCTCTATCTGCAATAGTTTTTATTCAATTGGGCAAAAAACATGAAAAAAACGCTATTTTTGACCTTAAAAGGGCCATAACCCCTGTTAGGGGTCATGTGACAGCTTCGACACAATGGAGACTGTTGTAGAGCTTAATGAGCTCAACATTTAAGCAAGCAACACCTTTTCTCTATCTGCAATAGTTTTTATTCTTTAGAGCAAAAACATGAAAAAACGCTATTTTTGACCTCAAAAGGGCCATAACCCCTACTAGGGGTCATCAGACAACTTGGACCCAATGGAGACTTTTGTAGAGCTTAATGAGCTGAACATTTTAGCAGGCAACAGTTTTTCTCTATCTGCAATAGTTTTCATTCTATAGGGCAAAAAACATGAAAAAACGCTATTTTAGACCTCAAAAGGGCCATAACCCCTATTAGGGGTCATCTGACAACTTCAACCCAATGGAGACTTTTGTAGAGCTTAATGAGCTGAACATTTTAGCAGGCAACAGCTTTTCTCTATCTGCAATAGTTTTCATTCTATAGGGCTAAAACATGAAAAAACGCTATTTTTGACCTTAAAAGGGCCATAACCCCTACTAAGGGTCATCTGACAACTTTGACCCAATGGAGACTTTTGTGGAGCTTAATGAGCTGAACATTTTAGCAGGCAACAGCTTTTCTCTATCTGCAATAGTTTTCATTCTATAGGGCAAAAACATGAAAAAACGCTATTTTTGACCTTAAAAGGGCCATAACCCCAATTAGGGGTCATCTGACAACTTCGACCCAATGGAGTTTTTTGTAGAGCTTAATGAGCTGAACATTTTAGCAGGCAACAGCTTTTCTCTATCTGCAATAGTTTTCATTTTATAGGGCAAAAACATGAAAAAACGCTATTTTTGACCTTAAAAGGGCCATTACCCCTATTAGGGGTCATCTGACAACTTCGACCCAATGGAGACTTTTGTAGAGCTTTTGATTCTGAAGAGCCTAAGATCCTTCAGATTTTTTCTATCTGTTCTAGTTTTCAAGTTATAAGTCTTTGAATGTGATTTTACCCTATGTTCTATTTTTAGTAACAGCGTCCATGTTTGTTATCAAATCATAAAGCCGGACACAATTTTTAAACATCATGCCCTGATTAATACTTGGACCAAGTTTTGAAAAATTCCATTCAGTGGTTTCAGAGAAGAAGATTTTTGAAAAAGTAACGGACGGACGACAGACGACGGACGACGGACGGATGGCGATGACAATAATAATAATAATAATAAATCTTTATTTCTAATCATAGGGCCCTATATAGAGCATGACAATCACAATGTATATCAATGATTACAATGAAACAAAACATAAAAAATACACAAGTATTGTAACAAAAGACAATTAATGTTAAATTACACATACATCTCTATTTGTTAATGTTATCTCTTTTTTCATATAATATTTGTAAAAATTCAGCCAGTTTATAGTTAAAATCATAGTCTTCGTTTGTCATTAACCAACAGAATAAGCTAATAGAGTTAAGCGATATCAATGAAGGGAATTTATTTTGTAAAGTGTTTAGAAAATCTTATCTCAAACTAGAGTATAAAGGACATGTTAACAAAAAATGAATTTCATCTTCTATATTTCCTGTATTACAATAAAGACAAATTCTGTCTGTTCTTGCTAATTTTTCTAATTTTCCAGAATTAATGTTTAGTCTTCGTTCGTGTCTACCAAGCTCAATACGTAGTTTATGATTGCTTAATCTGAATCTAGTAATAATTTTTCTTTTATCAAAATTACTTATATTTAAATATTCTTCAAAGGAAAAAATACTTTTGAATCCAAAATAAGTATCTAGTTTTCCAGAATCATTTATGGTACTGTTCCTTATATTATTCCAACTACACAAAAAATTATTCCTTAAACATTTTAATAGTGATAATTTAAATTTATTTTTACTCATTTCTCTACATACATTTAAATCCAGGTTAAGTTTATTACAATATAATAATAATATGGAGTACCAGCTACTACCTGTCTTAAGATTGTTTTTGTACTCATTGTATGCAGATTGTAGTAACTCACTGGGGTTGTGTTCTAGCTTATACCAATATAACAAAAAATGTTTGATAATATCTACATTTAAGGGGTATTTTCCTAACTCACTTAAAACACCAATATTTGTACATTGTTTTGAAACCCCTAAAACATATTTGCAGAATTTTATATTTAGCTTTTCTGCTTCCCAGTCTTTAAAAATGTCATACAATGATAAGGATTTCCTTTTTTCAGTTACATTTACAACACCCCAATTTTCACAACCATACAGCAAAATAGGTTTAATACAATGGTCAAATAAATGAAGATAAAGTTTAACATTGGAAGTAGCAGATTTTAAATCACTGTACATTTTAAAACATGCCTTCATACCTTTCTTATAAAGTTGTTTTCTGGCTTCATTAAATTTCCCTGTGTTTTCAATAATTAAACCAAGGTATTTATACTCTTTAACACATTCAATAAAATTGTCTCCTATACGGAAACTATCTTTTATAACTTTTCCATTATTATTGAATATTATGACTTTAGATTTAGTAAAGTTAATTTCTAGGCACCATTCTTTACAATATTCATTCAATAAATCTAGTTTGCTCTGTAGACCATCTTTTGTATCTGACAGAAGCACTAAATCATCCGCGTATAACAAACAGGGAATCTTTTTATTGTCTATCAATATAGAGTTTGTGTTTCGCTCTAGCTCAAAAGGTAAATCGTTCAAGAAAAATTTAAACAGGTTGGGGCTAAGAACATCACCTTGCCTCACCCCTACTTTTGAGGAGAAAAAATTTGTTATTTTATCACCTATTTTTACACACAGCATATCTTTGGAATACATAGATTTTATGATGTTATAAAATTTGCTATTAATTTTATTCAGTAAAAGTTTGTAAAAAATCCCTGAATGAATAACTGTGTCGAATGCTTTGCGAAAGTCTACAAAGCATGCGAAGAGTTTCTTACTACCAATCTTTAGGTATTTTTCTATTATACATCTTAAAACAAATATATGGTCAGCTGTGCTTGCCTTTTTACAAAAGCCAATTTGAGTCTCATGAATAAGATTATTTTCTTCTATATATTCATTAAATCGATTATTTAATACTATATTAAATAGTTTTCCTAGACTATTATTTATAGCTATTCCACGATAATTTTCTGGTTTCAATTTATCTCCTGACTTGAAGATTGGTCTTATATAGCTACAAGACCAAAGATCAGGATATAAACCTGATGTAAATACAGCATTAAATAATTTTAAAATTGATCCCTGTAAGCATGGTAAGACGGGTTTTGATGTTATCAGCATTTCGTTACTGATGCTGTCTAATCCAGAACTCTTGCCATTTTTTAGTTTCTTAAGAGCCTTATCCAGTTCTTGGTTAGATATTTTTCTGTCAAGAAGTGAATTAATAATCTCTTTATTTTGTAGAGATTTTATTTTTTCTTCTATTTCTGTAAGTTTAGTATCAAAGTTTGGTTTAACACTTGCCAGATTGGAAAAGTATTCAAACCATTCTTTTCCTTCTATATTATTCTCTGGTGTTTCCTTAGAGTTGTTTCGCAGATGATTCACAAGAGTCCAATATTCTTTTGGATTATTTGAATTCATCGTTTCAAGACGCTGCATTATTTGTGTTTTAACAGCTCACTTGACCCTTCGGGTCAGGTGAGCTAAAAAGGGAAAACTCGAATAATTCAAGCCCTGTCTGCCTTCGTATACTTCGGCGGAGGGGTTAATGTAGCGACTGCAAGGATGTATTATTCGGGTTAAATAGGAGATCGACCTTATTTCATCTCAAACTTGTATCTATGAAATAATGTCCGTGTCTATGAAAAATTGTCCATGTCATAATCCATATCATAATGGAAAAGTCATTTGACTGAGATTTTTTTCCAAATATTTAAGTGTACAATCACGGTATTTAAGTAGCATTTACAAATCAAGTAGAGACATAAAAATAACTGCACTAGAAAGGTAAACATTGAATAAAGGGTTATAATTCTAGTGTGCAAGTTAAATAAACATGATAACTGCAATGTAGGTCCTGGATCCGCCGACCCTTTGCTCTACATTTTAATATATTTACTATAATCAAATTTTTACTACGTTTGATCTGAGAAAATTAAAACTTATTATCTCAGGTTTGATCTTGGACCTAACAATAAAGTTCAGGATCAGATTAGTTAACTGAGTTAATGTTAATCATAAAATTCCAACATGCTGCTATATCCATTATGAGTAATTCTGCCTCTTCTGTAGCTCCACCATATACATATGTCTACAAAGGAGCTACATTATTGCAGCTAGTCCGGTAGTAACGAAAACCACACCGGTAGTTGATCATCTTTTAAAAAAATTAGTACAACAGACACACAAGAAAATAATCTTGCGGGGACATATTAATGCCGGTGTTACATACTAGTTTTCCCCCCATACCAGAATTTCCCCCCGAAAAAATGAGTATATACTACGTTTTCCCCCAGGGGAAAAATCTGGTATGTGTAAACACATACTCATTTTTCCGCCATACTGGTCTTTCCTCCAGTATTCAAGACCGTTGCACTATTACTAACTGTGAAATAGGTGAGACTTTCAATATCTTTAAGATAATTACTTACAATGAATTTTAGTTTAAGAGTATCCTTTTCTTATTGTTATATATAGTGCGGATGTGATATCATAGATGTTTGCAAAGATTTGAGAAGGAAAATCTTTAGTGTTTGTGCTTAGATTAAGAATGTAAAGACCATGTGGATTTCAGTTTTCATAACAACATTTTCAGTCTATTAGGAATATCCCTTATACATGTTATGGTTAATATCGTAGTCAGTGTGACACAGAGAAATAACTAACTATCAACCTATTCATGATCATTTCAAAAAGAGAGCCTTAAATGCTATAATATTACTGTTGAACCACTTCTTCAAATTAAAGCAATTGCACAAATAGAATTGTTTCGAGTGTCCCAATAACGTGGACCGTGACTATAGAAATGCACTGGCGTCCGTTCTTTTGTGCGTCCGTCACAGTTTATGTATTCAGTAACTGTTATTTGCAGGCTTTTGATATTTGGTATTCAGCTTTGGTTTGAGTTTCCAATGGTGGGGTGCGTTTTCAGGACTGTCGCTTATCTGTTTCCTGTTTACCAAACCGACGTAGAATGTTTTGCTCTTGGGGGAGACAAAAAATTCTGTTATTGTATTTGATTAATTCTTGAAAGCTTCGTTTACAATGCTTTTTGTGATATCTTTTTTAACTCAAATTGATGTTTATGCTTTTTATAATATGTCACATTATGAAACAAAAAGCCAAATAAGACTAGCTTAATAAAAAAGAATCTAGACAATTTTGTAGTTTAAACCAAATATTAAGGGAAAAAATGAATTTAAAAACAATTCTTGCAAAAAGATCAAGTTTTTTTCTCAAAGTGTATTAAAAATTATAGCATTAAATCAAGCAAGACTAAACGGAGCCTTAATATGAAGGGGGAAAAATCAGTATGGATTTGCGAAAGGGGGGAAATCTAGTATATACTAATTTTTCCTACCCAAATTTTAGGGGGGGGGGGGAGATTCAGTATAAACTGATATTTCCGGGGGGGGAAATCTCAGTATATACTGATTTTTCCGGGGGGGGGGAAGATGATTAGGGGGAAAAACTAGTATGTTACACTGGGCTGCTGGCCGTACTTGTGTACGTGTACACCATTGTACACGAGCGTCCATATCACTTTTTTTCGTACACTGTAGCAGATATCTCAGTCTGTTGCTTTCTGTGAAACGAGTCGACTTCGAATTTTTTGCACTTTGCAATCAACAATTTATGACCTAAGAAATCTGTTCTTGTTCATGACATATATAGTAAAAAAAGCAGAATAATATCAAATTTTGGGCCAGTACATTTGTCGCTTAGTTACTGTGAGCACTAAAAAACTCCAACTAATAAAAATTACCTGGCTCGATACGCGTGTTCCTTGGAGTGAGGGCTATATATATCAAAAGAGGGACACATTAACAACAATCATAATAGCGAATTTGGCTGTAGTCGAAAGGGTGACATATTTTAAAATTAGGGGAGCGGGCTTTAAACTACTTTGAAAGATTTTTGTGAAAAAATAATAAATTAAAATAGAATACTAGTATATTTAGACATCTGATATTTGGTATACAGACATTTAGGCTAAATAATATTTGCCATGTGACTTTGACTTCAATTTTAGCTTCAACAACTTCGAAATTCGTAAACCTAATTCTTGGGTGTAAACTTTTTCGTATCGTTAAATTATGGAAAATGAATTACTTGCAAAGTATTAAACTAAGACATCTGATATGTGGTATACAGAAACTTTAGTTTATGATTTACACAACTCTACTTTCAGTCTCATTAAAATCAGAACTTCACTTCCCCTTCTTGTGTAGCAACATTCCGTCCGCTCCAGCTGATGGAGTTTACGTATCTCAATTGATACGTTACTCCAGAGCGTGCGGGACTTACATCGATTTCCTTAGCAGAGCGACACGTCTTACACAAAAATTGCTCACACAGGGTTATGTTGCTCCTCGATTGCTGTCTTCACTCAAGAAATTTTACGGAAGACATCATGCACTTGTAGACAAATATGGGATTTCGATCTCTCAGATGAGTGCAGATGTTGGTTTGTCATAGGGTGTTGATTTGTCTTCCTTTACCGGATTTGACACGCTGAATGGACTTTTGGCAACGCGACGGGTGTGCTATAGCAAGCAGGAACTGCTTACTCTTCCGGAGCACCTGAGTTCACTCTTGTTTCGACTGGAGTTCGCGTTGTTGATTGATATTCAGTTGTTTTGTGTTTCCATGTTTTACATGTTGTCTGTGTTTGTCCTGTTCTTGTTGGTGTTTACTGGTTTTGTCTCTGCTCTTTCGGACTTTTGACATTCGGATACCCCATTGGTACCTCTGCTTCTTTCAATGTCGCCCCTCTTTTTTGCTATGTCCGCTTGTTGAAGCTTCATCTTTCCACCCTTTTTTTCTATGTCCGTTCGTTGGACATAGCAAAAAAGGGGGAGCGACATTGAAGGTCTGATTTTAATGAAACTGCCCTACGTTTCAACGACTGCTAACCGAGGTCTGTTTTAACCTTTAATCTTTATAAAACTATATCATGTTCTGGAAAAAGTATCACTTGGAAAATGATAGGTTACGGTCTACACAACTGTCACAATGCCATGTGATCTGGACCCCATTTCAGACTTAAAGGCATATTGTCTACGGCAAACTTATTTTTTTTACCCCCCAATTTTTTGGTGTCAATTAGACCGAAATGCAATTAAATGAATATTGAAAAACAAATTTGCTACAAATTTTGCCTCAAAAGTAGTTTATTTTGATCAAAATATCTCGACAATATTGATTGATATTTTATTTACCTGCATCACTTCACATTGACACAGATTTAAACTGAGTAGTTTTAACGCGGACACTAATCGGAATCTCGGGTTTTGTCCCCCGAATACATTAATATGTTGAAAAAATACCAATATTTTTCGTGTTTACCTTTCAAAACACATTCAAAACTTAATACAGGCAATACTTGTCAGTTTTATTCATTAAGTAGCTCTAATATTCGGATGCCGTTTTAAATTTTTTCCTAGCTAAAACTTCGAGAAACAGATTATGCGCCACGAGCAAGAACTATGGAAGTTTTCAATCAAAGAAAGTAAAGTGCGCATGCTTACAGCTCATCTACATCTCATGAATATGAATTTTTGTAAAGCTTTACAAATATTATATATTTTTCAATGTTTGAAGTAATAAGGTACCCTAGTGGTATTTTGAACGTTTGTATCTTTCTAAATAAACAAAACGAATAGTCTGACGACAATTTTTTTGTTTTACAAAAAAAAAAAAATTCGTAGACAATATGCCTTTAATGATGTATAAATGAGTTGATGTTTTTATAACACTTTATGGGAAATAAATTAATTACAAGTGCCCGATATTTATTATGTACAAAAGCCTTATGTGATGCTCTACAATCTCCATGATATGTAAACCCGACGTCGTGTTTTCTCTTACCGGCTATGGTTAACAATGGCAAACTGAAGACCTAATTATTTACCTGTGTTTGGCTTTTAACAACGAAATGAACTATAAGTGTAAATAATAGATAACAGTTTTATCCTATGCATGTAGTCTATTGGCCAGGTTTTTCTCTTATTGTCCTTCATGTCAAAAATCATACAGCACTAAACTATAGCCGTAAAACCCCCGTGTAAATGCATAGACAGACATGTAAATGAGTTTCATGACGGTGCAACCGGCGAGACATACTTTTGTTGCCCGTGTGTTGTTCTTTAAATTTTATCAGTAATTGTTTTTTTTATATTTTAGTACCAAGTCAGAAGTATATTCAAAGACCTACTGCTATACCCAGAGGCAAAGGATTAAAATATATAACCTTATTGCATATTGGTAAATTCGGAGATCGTTGCCACACAATATGAGCCACAATATTAAACAAAGTCTTGAGAAGAAGAGGAAAGGATAGACTTTTATGCAAATATTGAAAACCAGCATCAAATACAATATCATATTTTGTAAATGTTGACTAAGATATATAAGTGTTCTGGTGTCACTTATCGCTACTTTTGGATAATATTTGTATATACTTTCAAAAGCATTGAAGATGCTTGCGACTTAAAATTATGATTCAACGCCACAATATTTCTTTTTAAAAAGTGGTACGAAGTAGTTGTTTGTGTCTATATTATTGTGTTTATGAATTTTGCACATTTACAAACACATACATAGTTTTTTGTCTTTTTTATTGAATACAGGCAATTTATAACCATATTACACGGAGAACTACATTTTGTGCTACTCCGGGACTCCTGCAATATTGCAATAGAATAGTCCAATAAAACCTGGTTCAAGTGAAGACCGTTGGGATCTTCAATTTATCCAGTGTGTCTTTGCCCTGCGTTTACTTCTTAGAAATAAGATTAATAATTCATGTTCTGTATTTTTGTTATAATAATATAACCTTTTTCTGAATAATAACTTCTATATAAAATTAAAGTGACCCCTTAAAATATAAATAAACAGAATCAGCGTCATTCAAATAGAAATGCCACCAAATATTGAATTTGAATACCAGCATCATAAATATCAGAGATGTCAAAACAAATAAAAGAATGAATTTATCATCCCAAAAATAATAAAATGCTATACTATTTATCATGCACAGACCTTGAATGTAACAGAGGCCATCAGTGATAAAGGAAGCACCAATGGGCATTTAATTAAATGTCAAATGTCCGAACGGGCAAGGACAAAATCAATCAACGCAAAGAAACGTGTATACAAAAAGACCCACCACTCAAATATACAGTGTAGCAAATGAACAGCAATCAACAGTGCAAACTTAAGTTGTAACAAGAGTGAAATCGGTGCTTCGGAGGGGTTAGCAGTTTTTGCCTGTTGCAACACACATGTCAGGTTGTTAACCAGGTTAACATGGAACTAATTTCCAGCGAAATAATGTTTTAAATCTACCTTTTTTTTTGTCCCCCACCGTGCAACAATCTAATTAAAAACCTATCTCGCATTGCTCCCGGTTTTTAATTAGATTGTCCGTGCGTCCGTCCGTCACACTTTTGTGAGCACAACTTCTCTGAGACCGCTCAACAGATTTGATGAAATGTTGTAGAATTGTTTGTCATGATCTGTAGTTGATCATATTGCAATTTCATTTTGATTCAACGAATTTTGCAGGAGTTCATTTTAGGTCATATGAACACTTTGTGAGCGCAACTCCTCTGAGACTGCTCAACGGATTTTGATGAAGTTTTGTAGGATTGATTGTCATCATATGTAGTTTATCATATTGCAACATCATTTTGATTTGGCGAATTGTATACGAGTTATGGGATTTTATCCACTTAGTGTATTGTAGGTCATAGGAACCCCCTGTGGGCTCCTCTGAGGCTGCTGAACAGATTTGGCTCGAGATTTTTTCATTTTAGTATGCAGTTGTATGTATATGGATGACAAATTCTACATGAACAATGAGACTAGATTGTCAAAGTAAATTTTCAACTTTAATGCGGCGACGGGGGACATTACCCACGTGTAGAAATCTTAATTGTAATCAAGGTTTTTAAACATACACACCTCTTCGTAATAAATTAACAGCATGCGGGTTTAGAGAGCTAATAGGCCCAAATTAGCAACAGGCTTGTTGGTATAATTCCTTTATAAAGTGCTCAGAAACCTGTACACATGACCAACTACATTCGTACTAACATTTCCATCATCCGGAGCACCTGAGTTCACTCTTGTTGCGACTTGAGTTCTTGTTGCCGGTTGTCTTTCAGTTGTGCTTTTTTGTAACTTTATGTTGTTTGTTTCTTTGTGTTGTCGTTGTACCAGTATTTCTCGTCTTTTGATTTTGTCTTCGAAATTTCGGACTTACGATATTCGGATGCCTCTTTGGTACCTCATTGTTTCTTCCACCACCTTACCATTGTCAATTTTCACTCTAACTCGACTTTTATGCCTCACACAATTCACCAGTGCTATACCTCTACGACACGAAGCCTCTGTGAAGTGTGGTTGAATGAGCCCTGTTGTCGAGAGATGCCATAATGCGTAAAACCTGTTTGAAAAAAACGCCAGAATTTTAGCGCATAAAAGTACCCTGCTTCATTTCCTGATAAGATTAAGATCCCCTACAGGAAGCTACATGTATCTGCATCTTTTGAATGGCGGTCAAAAGAAGTATCCACCCGGATTGGCCTTATTGTGTGCTCCTTTTCCTCCACTAAATCATTTACAGGATACTGCTAACGAAGTAAAGCACCTAACAAACAAAAGATATACATACATAGAAAGCATCGTGTAAAGTATAACCAAAACCGCTATTAACTCAGTTATAACATCGCTGTAATGACTACAAATAGCAGTACTGTAAAATGACTACAAATAGCAGTACTGTAAAATGACTACAAATAGCAGTACTGTAAAATGACTACAAATAGAAGTACTGTAAAATGACTACAAATAGCAGTACTGTAAAATGACAGCAAATTGCAGTACTGTAAAATGACAACAAATAGCAGTACTGTAAAATGACAGCAAATAGCAGTACTGTAAAATGACAACAATAAGCATTACTCTAAAATGAAAGCAAATTGCAGTACTATAAAATGACTGCAAATTGCAGCACTGTAAAATGACAGCAAATAGCAGTACCTTGAAATGACAACAATAAGCATTACTGTAAAATGACAGCAAATTGCAGTACTGTAAAATGACTGCAAATTGCAGTACTGTAAAATGACTGAATATAGCAGTACTGTAAATTAACATTTTATGACAGTACTGGTAAATGACTGCAACTATCATTACTGTGAAATGACAGATAATAAGAGTACTGCAAAATGACGGGTATGAAATGTACTGCAATATGACTGGGCAGAAAAGTACTGTATATATACTGGCTGTTTTTGTACTGATAAAATGTAAGTAAATTGTTGGTAGTGTAGTCAAAGAACTGGCCTAACTCACACAATTGATAAAAGACCTGTAAACTTACAAATAGAAAAACAAATGTAATAAAAATTATAAATTTTCTGAATATGTCTGACATGTCTGAAAAAAAATTATGATTTTGCTTTGGGTAGAAAAAAAAATTGTAACTTTGATTTGGACAGAAAAAATAATAATATCAGGTTACAAAATCCCAGGCCCCCCACCGGAGCATTTTTTTCAGTCATCTTGCAAATTTTTAGCCTATATTTCAGTTAAAAGACCTGTTACAGTGTAAGTGATGTAAAATTTATTTCTTTATAATATTTTTAGGGCCCCGCATCGAAGATGCGGACGCCCTATAGTTTTCACTTTGTCTGTACGTCCGTCTGTCCGTCCGTCAACAATTCTTGTGAACACTAAAACTCAAAAACTATTAACACCACAGTTCTGAAATTTTGTACAGCTACTAAGTAGCATGTCATAATTTGCATATTAAAATTTCATGCAAAAATGTGAGATCTTTTTGGAAAAAACTTCATTTTTTATCAAAATTCACAGATTTTGAGAATTGGACTTTGTGAACACTAAAACTCAAGCACTGTTAACAATACAGTTCTGAAACTTTGTACAGCTGCTAAGTAGTATGTCATGATATGCATATTTAAATTTCGTGCAAATCTGCTAATATTTTTGGATAAAACTTCATTTTTTATTGAAAATCACAGATTTTGAGAATAGGATTTTGTGAACACTAAAACTAAAAAACTGTTAACAATACAGTTCTGAAACTTTGTACAACTGCTAAGTAGCATGTCATGATAACCATATTAAATTTTCGTGCAAATCTGCTTATATTTTTGGAAAAAAAACTTCATTTTTTATTGAAAATCACAGATTTTGAGAATAGGATTTTGTGAACACTAAAACTCAAAAACTGTTAACAATACAGTTCTGAAACTTTGTACAACTGCTAAGTAGCATGTCATGATAACCATATTAAAATTTCTTGCAAATCTGATTAATATTTTTGTAAAAAACTTCATTTTTATTGAAAATCACAGATTTTGAGAATTGGACTTTGTGAACACTAAAACTCAAGGCTATTAACAATACAGCTCTGAAGCTTCATACACATTCCATGGAATATGCCATAGTGGTTATAATCAAATTTCGTATGATTTTGAAAACACTTGGATTTTTTGCCGCGGGGCCCTTTCTGACTTTGTCAGTATTCTAGTATTTTAAATTAAAATATTACAAGATACACACTTCAAAAGATATTAAGCTTTTTCTTAAAAAAATCTCCTTTTTGGGAGATAATTGGCCTGAAAATGTGTGACTAATTTGCCACAGTACAATGTAATGTATTAGAAAATTTAGTTTTCCTTAACCGTGAACCCCTGTTTTTATTACAGTAATCAAAAGTATATCCCATTTTTTGTTATTTTACACAAATTTGTACAAATTTCTTTGTCAGGTTTTAAAAATCTATGCATTTTGAGGATTTTTCCTATACAATCTATACAAATTTCTTGAAGATTGAAACCCAATTATTTCAAAATAAGCACCGTGACCTATTGTTTTTAGTATATATTTTCAATGCTCATACCAATGTCAATTTACTATAAAAGTTTGAAAGGATCCTATGTCAATTTTTTAGAACCCCTAGCCTCCTTAATTCACGCAACATTTTTGCCAAAAGTCACTATTGGACTATATGTAAATTTCTACAGTTTACCAACAATGTCAACCATGGCAAAAACAGTATGTGTTGTTATGATTTCATGCTCGACAAATAGGTTAGGTAGGAAGGCATTATTGTTTTTTATTTAATTTTTTACCTTGAGTTAATAGGGAACAGATGTCCCTTCCGCTGCGGTTTTTACACAGAATAATCCGTATCTTTTTTCACCGGATAGAAGAAGTTCACTGGGATAAATCCCAGGTTTACTCTTGCTTTTAATTGCAAAATATCCTTTTGTACTCTTTACGCTTGGTGGTATTTTGTTTGAGCAGATGTCAAGTTCAATGTGATACCATGGTTATTTTGCATATCCCTATTGGACAATCAAGTTAAAAAGATATCAAATCTTTTAAGTTACTTATCTTCTTTTTTAACCCTTATTATGTCTCCCCCACTTTTTTGGGGAGACATATTGTTTTTGTCCTGTCCGTCCGTCCGCCATCTGCCCGTCTGTACGTCACAAAGTTTGTCAGCGCAACTCCTCTGAAACTACTGGTCCGAATTCAACGGAACTTGCTATGTTGGAAGGTCATCATATGTCGTAGTGCATATTACTAGGAAATTTTTATTCTCAAATTTTTGTGGTGTTTATGGACCTTTGAACATAGAACTTTTTGGGGTTACGGAGGGAGACATTGTTTTTGCAGGCACTTTAACGTCCTTCTTTTTTCCTACCTATGAACTTCTGAACTTCCCATTTATTTTCTCAGAAATGCATGGTCTGATCATCATCATCAAGACACTTGATCATGACTGGGTTAGGGTCATCGGAATAAAGGTCAAATTGAGCAATCTAATGGAACGTAGTATAGTAAGGAGATCTTATTTAAATGAGATTGTCAAATTGAGATGACCAATCTTAAATGTCTAAGAAAACAAAGGCAAATTAGACAATTACATCAGAGAAATTGAAGGCCCCCTGAGTGGTCATGCATTACTTGATACAGGCATTTCAAACTGTGGATTGATCTATAGTTTTATGGCGCAAAACATTCATCTCAAATTGTGGTCGTAAGGGTTGGTAGTTATACATTGTACACAATGGTTGTGTGTTAAGATTCTAGAAATTATTAAGATTTGTACAGAATGTCTGTTAGAAACTAAACCGAACCTTACCAACACATTTCTTTTATCAATTTTAATCAATAGACATCTTCTCTTACTATAACTATTGAGGTGATTTTTTGAAACTTTGCATATAGTTTCGTTAGGATGCTTATTGCAAAGATTGGTAATGTTACCCATCGTTTGATCGGAAAATCATGTGAGCGATACAGGCTACTGAGAGGCTATAAAGTTATTGATATTGTTTTTTTGTACACTTTTTTTCAATATCGCAAGTTTTAGCTGAATCATGCATAGCTTTACATTTTTAATAGGTCTTTTTCGCATTCATATTGAAAAAAAAATGTATTGAGGTGTCAAAGTCAGTCTCTCAATAGTCCTTTTTGTAAGTTTTGAGGATAGCCAGTGGATCAAGAGTTCCATGGCACAAAGGTCCATTTAGTACGAAAGGGAGGTAT